>BPLQ01012329.1:69650-84391 GCA_021605075.1 Caerostris darwini
TAGTAGTAGTAGTAGTAGTAGTAGTAGTAGTTTTAGTAGTAGTAGTAGTTGTAGTTTTAGTAGTAGTAGTAGTAGTTTTGTAAGTAACGTAACGTAACGGTAGGTGTTTAGTTGGAGTACCAGGGAATTTCCCGTACCTCCATATCAATAATTATTATTAAAAACAAATTTTAAATCCAAAAGATGAGCTAAAGAAAGAATATTAAACGAGCCCACGCTCGGAGAGAATTTACAGTAGTAAAAAGGTTAGTAAATATAAAATTTAAAATAGTAGTTCACAAAAGTTTTTAAAAATAAGAACTGTGGCAATTAAAAGGAGTTAAAAAATAACCGTTACGAAACCACGAAAACTTCTGGCTGGCTGAAGAGAAAAAGAAAAGGAAAGGGGAGGGCAGAGTTATAAACAAACCAAAACTATATCGTTTCGAAGTTCTGCGTTGGAGCGACCTTGAAAGAAAAGAGCTATTCTGAAGCTATCAAAATAAACTACAGTGGTGGAAAGTGATTCTAAACTAAAAAGGGTTCTTCTTTTTGGAATCGGAGAATGAAGTACGCATCAAAACGAGAGAGTGAAATGTCTGGCACAGAGCTTTTTCACCCCGGGTCAAAGTGAATTCTTTTAGCCACGGGGAATGAACTGAAGTCTTGAAAGTAAATAGAACGCGGGCGTTTTTTTGCATGGCGCGTGGTCGGATCATAATAAGGGAGATTTAGCAGAGTTGGATTTGTAGACGCATCAATTTTTAGAATGAAATTTTCGGTAATCTTTTTGCCAAGGTTTAGAATAGGAACAATTTTTAATTCGTCGTGAATACGATGGCGGTTATAATGAAAAGGCGCATCTGTTATCGTCATTAAGAACTGATTTTTAGTTTTGTAAGTACTGTAGGGTTGTCAGCGTTACGGTCATACTAGACCGGGAACTAAGGCCTAAAGTGTATTTCGGACCACTAAACATCTATTGTACCTCCGGGATTCGAACTCAAAACATGTTACATCTTATGTTACAGATGTCGTGTATCCAACAAAGGCAAGCGGAATGACTCATCTAACATTGACGACACAGATGAGGCTATACCACAGTGAACATTCTAAAAATTCGAGTATCCTCCTTAGGTGTTTTTAGTAACTCACTGTACCTCTTAAGAAATATATTAACGTCATATTTTGTAATAATTTTCACTTACCGGTCTTTTCATTTGCTTTTGTATAAAATATTTAAAATTGTTAAAACGTTTCATTGACACGATGTTCGTTCTCCACATTAGAGCACAGAAGAATTGCAAATATATATCGGATTAAATATAAATATATTGTATGTCTTTCTAATGCATGCTAATAAACTTCTGCTATAAGATATTATAAGTCAAACTAACTTACTAGTCCCTGACACTACAGCCCATAGTGGGCTAAGGCCGTCTGACTACTGGTACATTTCAAGAAAGAAATATTGCCCTACGCCCAACAGTCATATAAGCTATTGTCAGCTCTACGCCCAACAGTCATATTAGTTATTGTCAGCCCTACGCCCAACAATCATATTAGACTGAGACCTACGATTTAAAGTGGATTACGCACCACTACAAACATCCATGGTCGGCACAACACGAAACTTGTGATACACAGCATCAGAGCACTAGTCGCTCGGACATCAAGCCGCAGACAAAAGCACATTTCAAAATGAACGTTTATTTTCCAAAAAGTATTTTGTAAAGAATAAAAATGTTATACGAAGAATATTTAATAATCATATATATGATAAAATGAAAATAAAATGTATCTATAGGATTATTAAATCTTAATCAAGATAATTAAATTATGTACACACATGATAATATTTTCATATATTTTTTGAGAACTTCAGAAAAAATATAATGTTACTCGTTTTAATAATGGCAGAAAAATTTGGGTTAATTAATTACCTACTAAATTAACCACAATACGTTTACGTAGTTTATCATAAGATATTTCTCTCTCTCTTAAATGTTTAAATTATTTAAAAAATTATTTTTTGCAGGCCTCTGTTTATTAAAAATAAATTCCACACTAATTTTATTACAATTTTAAACAATTTATGTAATTATTAAAATTACGGTGTAGTTCTAAATTATCCTTTCATTAAATTTCTTATATTATTTTTTAAAATTATCCTTATTTGTTATAAGCATTTTAGAATAATTTACGAATTATTTCATATTTTATTTTATGAGCCTCTGGCTCTCGGTACCACAGGTTTCGGATTCGAGTTCCGGCGGTGCCATGGATGTTTGTGGTGGCTCGGAATCCACTTTAAACCGTAGATCTCGGTCTAATATAACAGTAGAGTGTTATGGGGCTGGTATTACTCGTATTCATAGCATATCTTCAAGCTACACGTGATCCTTGTTTAGTACTAAATCAGCAACGTCGATGTAGTCCTTGATTATGTCTTACTGACTAACTGTCTCTGTATTGCCAGCTGCATTAGAAAAAAAATTATTTTACTTCTACAATATTTTTTTTTTTAATTTGAAAAAGTAAGAAAAAAAAATAGTTATTAAAATTTTTTAATTATTATTAAAATTATTTTTAATTATAATTAAATTATTTTTTAATTGTTTTTTAAAATTAGTTAAACGCTTCTTTTGAATACAAGATTAACTTACCATTTTTTTTATAAAAATAAATTAGCATAATTATTATAAGAAATCTTTGAATATTACGAGAAAAAAAATGTCTTAATATAATTAAAGTAAAATCGAATTCACGAATTAAAAAATATAGTATTTCTATTTTTTTTTTTTCATAAATTCGTTTACGTACAATTAAATTAAGAGCATTTTCACAATCTAAATTACTTTGTATCCTTCCGCCTAAAATGTAACACTAGCGCAATAAAAATTCCTTTTTATATATTTATTTTGAAAAATTTCTTTTATGTTTTTGTCTTTAACTTTATATACTATAATTAAAAATACAGAGCTTTATAATAAAAAAAAAATATTTTCACTTACTAAAATTTAAAAAATGCAATTTAATGGAATCGCTTTTGTCACTTTAAAATACGATTTATCAGTTTAATAATTTAAAAAAAAAATTTTTTACAGTAAAAATACTACTTTTTCATAAAAAATAAATTTTAAACTAATTTTATGGCAATTTAAAATAATTCATATAGTTACTAAAATCACAGTGTAACGCTCACTTATCCTTTAATGAAATTTGTTATATTATTTTTTAAATTAATATTATTTTTTAATTATATTTTCAAATAATTTTTGAATTATTTCATATTTTATTTTACGCCTTCTATATTTTTTAAATGAAATCTTAAGTTCTTTAAGCTCTTTTTTAATATACTAATTTATTATTTTTTATAAAAATAATTGGCTAACATAATTATTTCAGGAAATCTTTGAATATTACAATTAAAAGATGTTTATTCTTAAAATAATTAAAGTAAAATCGAATTTGCGTATTTAGAATTACAATGTTTCTATTTTTTTTTTTTTTCGAAAATTCATTTATGTTCAATTAAATTAAATCTTTTCACTTTCAAAATTACTTTGTATCCTTCCGCTTAAAATATAACACTAACACAATAAAAATTCCGTTTGATAAATTTATTTTTAAAATATCGTTTAAGCTTATGTCTTGTAAAGAACTCCATAATTAAAAATACTGAACCATATTATGAAAAAACGTATTTTTGTTTGCCAAAATTTTAAAATTGTAATTTAATGCAACAAATTTATCACTTTAGTTTCCGATTTATCAGTTTAGTTATTTTTAATAAATATTTTTTACAGTAAAAATGCTATTTTTTTATTAAAAATAAATTTGAAACTAATTTTATGGCAATTTAAGACAATTCATATATTGTAATTATAATATATATTTTTTTTAATTACGGAGTAACGCTATTATTATTATACGAAATCTGTTATTCAAAATTATTTTAAGAAATCTTCGTATGCTCCAATAAAAAGATTTTTTTCTTAATAAAATCATCGTAAAATCGAATTTAAGTAGCACAAATTATAGTTTTTTTTTCCTTTAAAAAATTCATTTATGTTCAATTTAATTATAAGACTTTTCTCATTCAAAATTACTTTGTATTCTGCCACTTAAAATGTAACACTAACGCAATAAAAATTATTTTTAATAATTTATTTTAAATTTATGCCTTGTAAAGAATTTTATATTCCGTGATTAAAAATACTGAACTTTATAAAGAAAAAATTTATTTCCGCTTATCAAACTTTCAAAAATGTAATTTTATACAATCACTTTTATCACTTTAGCTTTCGATTTATCGGTTTTATTACCGTTTTTGTTGAACAGCTCTATTCATTATGACTTTGCAGTGATAAAATGTACTTTTTAAGCTGACTTTTAGTAATTAATTACTTACTATCCGTTGCATTTATTTCGATGTATCGTTGGAAATTAAAATAAGTATAAGTGCTGACAGTACTGTTCGTTTAATATTTAATATATGTTATTAAGTTAACTACATTTAATGGAAAGGAAATATGAATTTGTTAATTCGTTTTTTTACGAGAATTTAAAAAAAAGTTATATAGTTTGGTTGTAAAAAATATAAAATTCCTGGTAGGATTAAGTTGATAATTATAAAATATGAGGTAAATAAAATATTTATGAAATATATAAAATATTTATGTGTATAATATTTATGATGCAACTTACGTAAAATGAGCATTATTACACCATTTTTATTACGGTAACAAAAGTCACATAAAATTGCATTATTCATAAACTGTTTTCTTTTTTTATTTTATGTATAAAAATATTTCAAAGACTTTAACGTTATTCAAATAAGATAAGTTAAAACATTTTAAATAAGATTAACTGAACATAAGGCTTCCCCCCCCCAAAAAAAAACAATAGTATTTAAAAATCATCTTAGTTATTACTTATTTATAAGTTAAATTGTTTATAATAAACGATGCAATTATTATAATAATATATCATATTTATGATTATAGTATAGTAAATTTAAAATACCATACCATATAATATAAATTAAGCAACAAAAACTTATGAAATATACCGTAATTTAAAAGAAAATTACACTGAATATGTTATACAACAACAATAAATATGCCGACCAAACTTTATATAATTAACTAATAAAAATATTTCAACTATTTTATAAAAAACAAATACTTTAAAATGTTAGTATATATAAAATTTTATTATAATATAAAATAAGTTATAAAAACTTATGAAATTTAGTGTAATTTAATAGAAAAATTAATTGCATATGTTATATAACAATAATAAATATTCAGACCAAACATTACATAATTAACTAATAAAATATTTAAACAATTTTTATAAAAAATATAATTTTCCTTATTTTATATTTTAATAAAAGATGAAATATTCATTATTATTTTGTGTTAATTTTATTATTTTATGTAAAGAGCACTTTAATCATGAAAAACAAAAAAAAACAAAAAAACTTTTTTATGAGCTATTCTCAAAAGTCATTTAGTTTCATTGTAAAATTATTCATTAGTTTTTTCATTAAAATTTTTAACCACTAAAAATTCACAACGAAAGTTGTTCAATTAATTTTTGTAAAGAATATAAATTAAAAGCTGATAAAAATGGACATAAAATAAAAAGAACTGTGAAAACTTCCAGTTTTAATTGACTTTTCAATACATATAGCAATTGTTTACACTTAACATATCTCCCTTTACAGATTTGCTTAGCAAATACCTGATTGGACTACAAAACATAAATAAATAGAGACATAAAGAGAATAAGAAGCAACAACATCAGTAACAAAAATAAATAAATAAATAAAAAAAGAGTTGTACAACAGAGCACAACCAATCTCAATCTATCTCGTTTCCGATCTATTGCACTTCTCTAATTCCAGAATGTTGCTCTTTTTTTATGGGCAGAACGTTAATCCGAAGCACAGAGGGAAAAAAAGGGGCATGAGATGGGGAAAAAGCAATAAACGAGCCACAATGCAATTCTGGTCGTACTAATGGACTGGATTACTAATGCCTTGCACGGCAACGACCGTATGCATGTGGGCTTCATGGCATTAGTGAAATTGAGTAGGGCGATCAGGGATTTTGAACTGTAGGGAGGGAAATCATTGGAGATGATTCTGTGACGAATTATCCCTCTTGATTGAGTCCTGTGCGTAAGTGCAAGATTCTGTCTCGGTTATTATTATGAAATTGACTTTCAGTGTTTAAGTTGCGCATTAGATTTTTTGAATGCATTTATTCCAAACTGAAAGAAATTTGTATAAAAAAAAATTAATATTATAAAATGTTAGTATATATAAAATTTAACTATAATATAAAATATATTTTAAAAATATATTACACAAAAACTTTTGAAATTATGAAATTTAATGTAATTTAATAAAAAATTGCATTATATATATTAAACAGCAATAGATATTTGTACTAAACTTTATTTAATTAACTAATAAAAATATTTAAAAAATAAATATTTTAAAATGATTTATGTATAAAATTTATCTACAATATAAATAATGTTATAAAAAAACTTATGAAATTATGAAATGTTTTGCAATTTAATAGAAAATTACATTGAATATTTATTTGGCCCAATAAATATTTGGGCCAAACTTTATATAACTAACTAATAAAAATATTTAAACAATTTTTATAAAAAAAAAATATAATCATTCTTTTATAATATATCCATTAAAATATAATCATTCTTTTTTAATATATCCTAACAAAACATGAAATATCCATTAATATTTTATCAATTTTATTATTTTAAAAGTAAAGATACTTTAATCATGAAAAACAAAAGACAATTTTATGAGCTATTCTCAAACATTCATTTAGTTTCATAGTAAAATTATTCATTAGTTTTCAAATTAAAATTTTTAAACCTCTAAAAGTTCACTGCTCAATTAATTTTCTGTAGAATGTATATTAAAAGCTGATAAAAATGGGCATAAAATAAAAAAATTAAAAATGCATGTGGAAATAAAAGCTTTATTTTTTAATTGACTTTTCAATACCTATCGAAATACTATCTCCCTTAACCTTTATGGATTTGCTTAACAAAGACCTGATTGGACTGAAAAAAAAATAAATAAAGACAAAGAGAATAAAAAGCAATAACATAACCAAAATAAGTATATAAATAAAAAAGGGAGTTGTACAACAGAGCGCAACCCATCTCAATCTATCTCGTTTCCGATCTATTGCACTTCTAAATGTAGAATGTTGCTCGTTTTTATATGGGCAGAACGTTAATCCCACGCACAGAGGGAAAAAAGGGATATAAGATGGGGAAAAAGCAATAAACGAGCCACAATGCAATTCCGGTTGTACTAATGGGCTGGATTGCTAATGCCCTGCATATAGCAAAGGACGTATGCATCCGGGCTTAATGGCAGTAGTGAAATTGAGTAGGGCGATTAGGGATTTTGAACCGTAATGAGTGAAATCGTTGGAGATGATTCTGTGACGAATTACCCCTCTTGATTTGGTCCTGTGTCTAAATGTAGGATGCTGTCTAGATTATATTTTATTATTATGAAATTGACTTTGAACGTTTCAGTTTTGTACTGAATTTGCATTATTTTTATTATTTTAAATATGCGACTGTAACGTATGTTTTAATCACTATTTCACACTGACTTAAATACGCATAAAAAAATTAATCAAGATAAAATGTTAGTATATATAAAATTTAACTATAATATCAATTAAGTTACAAAAAAACTTATGAAATTATAATATTTAGTGTTGTTCGAATTCAGCTGGCAATACAGAGACAGATATCTTCTTGCCATAAGCAAGGGCTGCTACTCAATAACACTATACAGAGCGCACGTGTAGCTTAAAGATATGCCACGGAAGCGATTAACACTACCCCGGCAAAGCTCTACGATTCTATTAAACCGGGACCTATGGTTAAAATGAAATTTGAATCATTAAAAATATCAATGTCACCGCCGGGACTCGAACTCGAAATCTGCGGTATCGAGAATTGTGAGACAGCCATTCAGCTACCAGTCCCATGGATGGGCAAAAACGTAGTGTAATTTAACAGAAAATTCCATTGAACATATATAACAACAATAAATATATTTACTTAAGTTTATAAAAATAACGAATAATAATATTTAAAATGTTTTTAATGAAAATAAATGTACTTATTTAATATTTTAATAAAAGATGAAATATCCATTAATATTTTGAATGAATTTTATTATTTTAAGTAAAAAACACTTTAATTGTCAAAAACAAAGATATTTTTATGAGATATTCTAAAACTTCATCTAGTTTCATCGTAAAATTGTTCATTAATTTTCTCATTAAAATTTTTAAACCTCTAAAAATTCCTAATGGAGTTCCTACTCAATTAATTTTCTATAGAACATAAATTAAAAGCTGATAAAAATTAACATAAAATAAATAAAAAAATCATGTGTAAACGAAAGTTTTCCCTTTTATAGAAAAGGGAGCACAGCGCAACCCATCTCAATCTATCTCGTTTCCGATCCATTGCACTTCTAATTCCAAAATGTTGCTATTTTTTTATGTGCAGAAAGTTAATCCGACGCACAGAGGGAAAAAAGGGGACATAAGATGGGGAAAAAGCAATAAACGAGCCACAATGCCATTCCGGTCTTACTAATGGGCTGGATTGCTAATGCCTCGTATGGCAACAAACGTATGCATGTGGACTTAATGGCGTTAGTGAAATTGAGTAGGGCGATAAGGGATTTTGAATCGTAAGGAGGGAAATCATTGGAGATGATTCTGTGACGAATTATCCCTCTTGATTGAGTCCTGTGCATAAGTGCAAGTTGCTGTCTGAGTTGCATCAGAATATTGTTTCTTTTAAATAGATATGTAATAATGAATTCAAGGCCTTTCTTGCTTTGTTTCTATTTTCGCAAAAATACAAATACTATTTTAAATGCTATAAATGCTTAATATTTTTAGAAAAACGATAAAAATTGCAATTACATAATGAAGGTAGAACACTCTATTGTGAAATATGTTTATAAATTTGTTGTCGTTCTAACGCAGTAGACAATACGGATACAGTTAATCTATATGCCATAAGCAAGGGCTGTACCGCTGTTACTTATTTAACACTTTCCCACGAGGCACATGTAGCTTGGAGAAATGCTACGGATGCGAATCCCACTACCCCCAGAACTCTCTCTACGATCCTAATAGACCAGGACATACGGTTAAAAGTCGATTCTGAACCATTATAAACATACATGGCACCGAAGGTCGTACCCAGCGCCAGAGAGCTATCCACTCTGCCATCAGGCCCATAAACAGGCCGAAATTTAGTATAATTTAATAGAAAATTGTACTGAATATACTATATAACAGCAATAAATATTCCAACCAAATTTTATATAAATAACTAATAAAAATATTTAAGCAATTTTTATGAAAACAATAATTGTTCTTATTTAATATTTTAATAAAAGATGAAATATCCATTAATATTTTGCATTAATTTAATTATTTTAAATAGAGAACACTTTAATCGTGAAAAACAAAATACATTTTTATGAGCTATTCTCAAACTTCATCTAGTTTCATCGTAAAATTAAACATTAATTTTCTCATTAAAATGTTTAAATCTTTAAAAATTCATTGCTTAATTAATTTTCTATAGAATAAAAATTAAAAGCTGAGAAAACTGGACATAAAATAATAATAAAAAAAACTTCACGTGAATACAAAACTTTCCAGTTTTAATTGACTTTTCAATACCTATCCAAACTCATTATACTTACCCTAACCTTTACAGATTTGCTTCACAAAGACCTGATTGGACTGAAAAAATAAATAAATAAATGAAGACATCAAGAGAATAACAAGCAATAACATAAGTAAAAAAACCCGAATAAATAAAAATGGAGTTGTACAATATACATTTATAACTTTATATAAATACTTAATAAAATTACAATTTTTTTAAAATAATAAATGTTCTTATTTAATATTAAAAAAAATATGGAATATCCATTAAAATTTTGCATTAATTTTATTATTTTAAGAAAAGAACACTTTAATCATGAAGAACAACTTTTCTTTTTATGAGCTATTCTCTTCTAACTAATAAAAATATTTACAATTGTTTCATCGTAAAATTCGTTAGTTTTCTCATTAAAATTTTTAAACCACTACAAATTCCCAATGAAGTTCTTTCTCATTTAATTTTTTATAGAATATAAATTAAAAGCTGATAAAAATGGACTTAAAATTTACAAAAAAATGTGTGAACAAAAGTTTGTTTTAATTGACTTTTCAATACCTATCAAAACTCATTATGCTTAACCTATCTTTATTAAGCTTTACAGATTTGCTTAACGAAGACCTGTTTGGACTGAATAAATAAATAAGTAAAGAAAGATAATAACAAGCAGTAACATAAGTAAAAAATAAATAAATGAAGAACTGAGCGCAACCCATCTCAGTATATCTCGTTTCCAATCTATTGCACTTCTAAATCCAGAATGTTACTCTTTTTTCTATGGGCAGAACGTTAATCCGACGCACAGAGGGAAAAACAGGGACAAAAGATGGGGAAAAAGCAATAAACGACCCACAATGCAGTTCCGGTCGTACTAATGAACTGGATTGCTAATGCCTTGCATGGCAAAGAACGTATGCACGTGGGCTTAACGGCATTTGTGAAATTGAGTAGGGCGATAAGGGATTTTGAACCGTAGGGAGGGAAATCTTTGGAGATGATTCTGTGACGAATTAGCCCTCTTGATTGATTCCTGTGCCTAGGTGCAGGATGCTGCCAAGATTATTTTTTTATTATTGTGAAATTGACTTTCAACGTTTGCAAAGTCTGCCATTGGTTTTTTATTCTTTTGTTATAATTTCTAATTTCTTTTCTTTTTTTTTATTCTAATTTCCAATAATGGTTTCATCATTGGAAAAATGATTCCAGAAGTAAATAAATAGATAATTCTTAACAGATTATTTCTATTATTATTATTATTTATGAAAGATTATTTCGATTATTTAATAATTTAATATAATTAACTAATAAAAATATTGAAGCAATTATGAAAAAATATAATTATTCTCCTTTTATATTTTAATAAAAGATAAAAAAAATTAATTAATGTTTTACAATAATTTATTTATTTTAAGTATATTTCAGTAACGTATATTTTATTCACCATACCACAATGAAATAATTATATATAAAATAATGAAATATTATAAAATGATCGTATATATAAAACTTAACTGTAAAATAAAAGTTGTACAAAAATTGTGAAATTATGAAATTTACCGTAACTTAATATAAAATTATATTGAGTATGGTATATAACAGCAACAAATATGTGGACTAAACTTTATACAAATATTGAATAAAAATATTTAAATAATATTTATAGAAAATATAATTGTTCTTATTTTATATTTTATTAAAAGATGATATATCCATTAATATTTTGCATTAATTATATTTTTTAACTATGCATAAGTAACGTCAATTTTATTCACCATTCCACACTGCAAGAATTATGTATAAAAAATTAAATGTTATAAAATTATATTATTATATATGAAATATAGAAAAATTTATAGTACTATAGAAAAATTATAAAACTATGTAATTTATTGTAATTTAATAGAATATTATATTGAATATATTATAATACAACAATAAATATTTGGACAAAAATTTATATAGATAACTAGTAAAAATTTTTAAACAATTTTTATAGAAACAATATTTGCTCTTTTTTTATATTTTAATAAAATATAAAATACCATGAATGTTTTGCGTTAATTTTATTATTTTAAGTAAAGAACACTTTAATTGTGAGAAACAAATACATTTTTATTAGCTATTTTCAAACTTCATCTAGTTTCATCGTAAAATTATTCATTAGTTTTCTCATTAAAAATTTTAAATCTTTAAAAATTCACTGCTCAATTAATTTTCTATAGAATATAAATTAAATACTAATAAAAATGCACATAAAATTTTAAAAAAATATACTTGAAAACAAAAGTTTTTTTTTTTTTTAAATTGACTTTTCAATATCTATCGCAACTCTTATCTAACAAATAATTCATATCTCAAATAATATCTTAAGCAAAATTCTTCATTAGTTTTCATTAAAATTACTATAAATATTAAATATTACTCATTAAAATTCTTAAACCGCTAAAAATTCACGGTGAAACTAGCTCCTTTAATTTTCTATAGAATATAAAGTAAAAGCTGATAAAAGTTGACATAAAATAAAAAAATGCAAGTAAAAACAAAAGTTTCCACTTTTATATGACTTCTCAATACCTACTAGAACCTTTTATATTTACCCTATCTCCCTTAACCTTTACAGATTTGCTTAACAAAGACCTGATTGGACTGAAAAAATAAATAAAAAAATAAAGACATAAAGAGAATAACAAGCAATAACACAAGTAAAAAAAAAAAATAATTAAAGGCCGTTGTAGAACACAGCGCAACCCATCTCAATCTCTCTCGTTTCCGATCTATTGCACTTCTAATTCCAGAATGTTGCTACTTTTTTATGGGCAGAACGTTAATCCGACGCACAGAGGGAAAAAAAGGGACATAAGATGGGGAAAAAGCAATAAATGAGCCATAATGCAATTCCGGTCGTACTAATGGGCTGGATTGCTAATGCCTTGCACGGCAAAGAAACGTATGCATGTGGGCTTAATGGCATTAGTGAAATTGAGTAGGGCGATAAGGGATTTTCAACAGTAAGGAGGGAAATCATTGGAGATATTCTGAGCGAATTATCTCTCTTGTTTTAGTCCTGTGCTTAAGTGCAGGATGCTGTCTAGGTTATATTTTATAATTATGTAATTGACTTTCAACGTTTAAGTTTTGTGTTGGATTTTTTCTCGGGATTTAATTTCTAATAATTGCTTTGTAATTGGAAAAATGATTTAACTAGTAAATAAAAAGATATTTATTAAAAGATTATTTCCAATATTAATATTATTATTTCTATTCTTCTTCTTCTTATTATTATTGATAAAAGATTATTTCGATTATTCTAATAATTTTATATAATTAAGTATCCTTTTAAATGATGTCTAATATTTTAGAAAATTTCTATTTACATCAGAATATCATTTCTTTTATTTTTGAGCAATAACGAAGTCTCAGACTTTTATTGCATTGTTTCTAATTTCACAAATGTACAAATGCTTTTTAAAATTTTTAGGGGAAAGGATGAAAAATTTTCGCTACATAAAACAGGTAAAGTATCCATTGTATAATACAATATATTCATATAAATTCGTTAAGGTTTTGCCTTCCTCTTCGATAAATTTCAAATATTGTTTTTTCATTGCAAAAATGACTCAACAAGTAAATAAATAAATGATTATTAAAGTATTTTTTCTATCGAACTACATCAGCGTTTTATATAATTGAATATCTTATAAATGGCCTGAATGCCGAGTGGGTAGCGCTCTAGAACTGGGTACCACAGGTATCGGATTCGAATCCCGGTGATGTCATGGGTGTTTATAGTGGTTCGGAATTCACTTTAAACCGTAGGTCCCGGTCCTAATAGGATCGTAGAACGTTGCGGCATCATTGTTAGTCAGTGTCCATGGCATATCCGTGATCCGTGGCTCCCTGGGCAATGCAAAGTAAGTAAAGTCTGTGCAGCGCTTGCCTTAAGCCATCAAAGACGTCCATGTCTGTGTTTTCGGGCTGCATTAGAAAGAATAAAAATTTTGTATTGCTATCTGCTACAATATATAATGATAGAAATAATAAATTTTAAAATTTATGAAGCCGCTTCTGACTTGATGGAATGCAAATGAGGAACTAGAAATAAGCATATTGCTTAAAGTTTAAATAACTCTATGGGTAGCACTTGATCAGTGCATATGAAAACAATGTTTTATTTTAAATTTACTTAAAAACTCCCTTTAAAAATAGACGACCCAACAAAACCAAAATCAATATTCATTCAGACAATCTTCAGAGTGAGAGAGAGAGAGAGAGAGAGAGAGACTAATCACGAAACTGTTGACTTTGGAGGAAGTTCTCCGCTCGCTCAACTATCAATCGTCATTTTAAAGAACACAATTTCAGCAATACTCTGGCATTGATGAATTGCTGCAGCGAGTTTAATGTATCAGAATTGACACCTTTGACGGTTCAGGAGTGTCAGACACATCAATTGCTTTTTAAACATCGATTAAAGTACACTGAAGTGACAAAAGTCATGGGATAGCAATGTGCAAATTTTCAGATGGCAGTAGCATCGTGTAGAACAGGTATAAATGCGCAGAGTTTTCATTTCTGTTCAAGTTATTCATGTGAAGAGGTTTTGACGTGATGATGACCGCACGACGGGAATTAACAGACTTTGAACGCGGAATGTTAGTTGGAGCTAGACGCATGGGTCATGCCATTTCGGAAATCGTTAGGGAATTCAACATTCCCAGATCCACTGTGTCAAGAGTGTGCCGAGAGTATGAAATTTCGGGCATAACATCCCACCAAGGACAGCGCAGTGGTCGACCGCCTGCACTTAACGACCGAGACCGGCGATGTCTGCAAAGAGTCGTAAATTCTAACAGACAAGCAACACTGCGTCAAATAACCGCAGAAATCCAATGTGGGACGTACAAGGGACTTGTCTGTTATAACTGTGCGGAGAAATTTGGCTTTCTCTTGGGCTATTCCAGCTGAACAAACCGACTCCGAGTGCCTTT
>BPLQ01012330.1:0-25386 GCA_021605075.1 Caerostris darwini
AAAGTGCAACATTTATAAATTCAAATGGGTAAAAGAGTATATTGACATTTCATGATCATTCAAGCAATCAGAATTGCAATATTTGCTTACAAGAAACTTTGGAAAGGCATATGAATTACAAAAGTATCCGGTTTATAAAGTTGTTCCTATACTTAATTTCTTGCTGTCAAAAAAATAACATAATTTGTAAAATGTGTAAGCATTGAACTGATTAAAATTTTTTTTTCTTCTAATGCAGTTGGCAAATAGATCGTGATCTTCGCCATAAGGGCTGCACTGATGTTACTCATTTAGAATTACCCAAGGGGCGTGTGTAACTTGGTGGTAAGCCACGGACGCGGAGTAACAATGCCCCCGCAGCGCTCTACGATCCTATTAGGATCGGGAACTACGGTTTATAAAGTGGATTCCGAACCACTACAAACACCCATGGCAAAGCCGGGATTTGAACCCGATACCTGTGGTACCGAACGCCAGAGCGCTAACCACTCGGCCATCAGGCCATCAATAAAGATTGTGTATAAATTTGCTAAAGAGGTTTGTAAAGTTTAGTGTGACAACTGCATGTGACATACACTGTTTTAAATTTTTAGTTTTTTAAATTAATCCTAGTTGCAAAGCCTTCAGCATGTCTTCTTCGGATATGACATCATCGGAAGAATCATTCAAGTGCTTTAAATGTGGGAAACAATTCACACTTCAAAGAGATTTAAATGAGCATTTCTCCAAAAAACATCTAAAAAGGCGTCACCAGTGTGGATCATGTGAAATGGCGTTTCCATCTAAGTTTCATTTGGAGAATCATAAGAGAACTCACACCGGAGAGAGACCTTTTGCTTGTGACTCTTGTGGCAAAAAATTTAAACAAATGGGTCATTTGAACAAGCATAAGAAAACTAAGGAATTGAGTGATTTTTGTGAATAATGTGGGAAAACATTCAAATTCACTCAAGAGGAATATGTCGACGAACAAAAAAAATTCCATACAGGAGAAAGGCCTTACTGATGTGAAGAATGTGGCAGGACATTCTCATACAAATCTTAGCTATACATGCAGAAGAAAGTTCCTTCTGATAAAAGACCTCACGTTTGTGATAAGTGTGGAAAAGCATTCAAATCCAAAGGAAATTTGAAGACATACATGCGATCTTGTGTCACAGAGAAGCCTGGCAAACTCGGGGAAGGCATATCTTCATCTGTGACTCCTGAGGACTCTCCTAACACATCTGAAAACTAGTCGTATCTTTGGCAGAGGAAACATCAATTTTAATAGAAAATGAAAATAGCAGTAATAGAAAAAAGATAATTGTGTTTTCAAAAATATAACAATGTATTTTCTTGCTAATGTCTCTTATAAAATTTCTTATGCACAATAATGAAATTACACACAAGAAAAAAATTCTCTGAACTGAGCTAAGAACGTACTGAATGTTAAGTTAAAAAAGCATTGAAGCAGGCTTACCTGTGAAAAATGCAACATAAATTGCATTGAATTATTTCATATAAAAGACAAGCATTAAATTTAATGCAACACAGGTATTGTTTTAAACTGAAAAATAATTTTTAATGAATTTTTTTAATATTTGACTGCAGTTGTTCAATTGTGCAGTTGTCCTAAAATTGTTTTGCACTATCATTAATCATTGTATTTATAATGTTTATTTTTATTCTGCATAGTTTATAATTTATTTAATTTTATTCTCCAATAACATTTTAGATGAATAAAATGTATTTTTTTATTGATACACAGTATACGACTTACCAAGAATATTTGGTGTTTTGCAGATGTAAGTGAATTCTTTTAATAGTGCAAGAAATGCTTATCTGTTAAACATTTTTTTTTCAAATTATATTTACTAATTATGTGTCTATCACTAATTATAAATATACATGCGTACTTATTATAAAGAGAACATTAATATTATTCGTAACTTCTTTATTTTTATTTTAAATATCTATGTTCCTTTACAATTGTTAAAGCAGGAATAATATGTTATAGTTTCCCATTTTCCCTAATATTAAATACCAATTAAGAGATGGTTTCTAAATGCATGAGGATGAAATTACTGGCAATCCTAGTGCAAGTATAAAATTATTACATTAGCATAATTTATTAAATTGTAACCTCAATATCCCTATAATCGGAATATTTATTACCTATCAAATTAACTAAATTTTACCTATATTAATTGTGATACTCAATAATAGGAACTGTCAATAATAATTTTGAAATACACTCATGTCCATAAATTAAGGATAATTCAGAATCACACAGAAATTGAACTCTAAAATAAAAATTTCACCTGTAGAATTATCACACACATCTTGACGAAGAATATGCAAATTACAGGAAACCACCAGATGGCGCGGATAGTACGTCACAATGACGAGAGTGTAAGAGAGGGGTATATAAGGAATGGTGGCAAAGAAGTAAAATTGTTCACAAGCGCTTTAAAAGCCTTTCAGTGCAATAACCGCATAGTTATGGCACAAAAGAAGCATTTGGATGATTTTTTACGTGGTAGAATTATCGGACGACTGGATTGTGGACGTACCCAGCTGGAAGTATCCGAGGAACTCGGAATCGCCCAGAGTGTCATCTCCAGGCTTTGGCAACGATTCCAAGATGATGGTAATGTGAGTAGATGTTACAGCACAGGTCGCCCCCGAGTTACAACGCCGAATGAGGATCGGTATTTAGCAGTTACTGCCAAAAGAAACAGGCGGAGCACAGCATCAGACCTGTTTCGTCAGCTCTCTTCAACTACCGGTACGACAGTTTCAAGGCAGACCGTGTACAGACGCTTAGGGCACATTGGTCTATATGCTCGTAGGCCTGTCAGATGTGTTCCACTTACCACAATTCACTGTCGTCTGCAATTAACCTGTAGTAGAGAGCATGCATTGTGGACACCGCAACAGTGGTTTTGTGTGATGTTTTCCGACGAGTCCAGGTTTAGTTTGTAGTCTAATTCTCGCCGGAGAGCGCCAGGTACCCGTTACCACCAAGAGAACACCATTGAACGACACCGTTACGGTGGTGCAGGATGGCTCGTTTGAGGAGGAATTATTCTTGGTTCCAGAACTGACTTGCATGTTCATAGTGTCACGATGACAGGCCACATCTATCGCGATGTCATTCTGGAACAACATGTACGTTTGTTTCGGGGCGCCATGGGTGCTGAATTTCTGTTTATGGATGACAAAGCCCGTCTTCACCATGCAAACATTGTAGACGAATTCCTTCAATTGGAGGATATCACCCGTATGGATTGGCCAGCATACTCACCGGACTTGAATCCAATAGAGCATGTGTGGGATATGCTTGGCCGACGAATTGCAGCCCGTCAACCCCCTCCCACCTGTCAACCGGAACTTCGGAGGGCATTGCTTGATGAGAGGTGTAATATTCCCCAAGATCAGATTGATAATTTGATACTCAGCATGCCTAGGCGTTGTAAGGCCTGTATTGCATCGTCCGCGAGACATACTCCATATTAACCATCATACTAACCATGTTATACCAGGTTCTCTTTTTAAATTTGCTCCAGGGAGTAAAAATCGCAATTTTTATTAATTATGTCAAACATATAGCATCTTTTTTGCTCTTTACCTTTTGTTTAATAAATAGACTTTACAAATAAGTCAAATTTGTTTTGCTTCTGTCTCTTTCTTTGCCTGAACTTCATTATCCCTTATTCATGGACATGAGTGTATATTTCAGCAATGATGAACGCATATATTACAAAATAATAATTTTTTGGTTTCAAATACTTTAATAATACTCAAATTCTTTTAAAATAAAGATTTAAATCTTTTTTTACGAATTTAAATGAATAGGAATTTATTCAAAACGAATATTTTTAACGCCATTTCCTAACAAAATTAATTTACGTTACGTAAATTGATTTCGATTGCTAGTGATTTACGAAACAGTATCTTTTGCTTATATTTCTAGTTTTTAATTATATTTATTTTTAAAATATATCCTGTTGAAAATTTCATATATTTATTTAAGTTGGCGTTTAGTAAATATCTCATTACCGAAATTCTGTAAACGGAGTGATATTGCATAATAAAACTTTGTGGCAACAAAATGTTTTTTTTTACTCTGAGCTCATTTATTTGAATTTAGTAGTATAATGTATCATTTAGTCTGTTATTGCAGTCATTTAATGAATAAGGCAGCTTAATTGAATGTAAATTTCCGTATAATATCATTTCGAGTCTTTAAACCAAATAGTTTCAGTCACGTTAATTTAACCATAATATTAAACTCATTTAAAAATTTACTGAGCATTTACTAAATTTACTAAGCATCATATTTTATAAGCATTTTCATTTTAAGAATATTTTTTTGCGAAATAAAACTCAATTATTAACGTATCAAAATGATTTAAACCTAGCATGCAAAGTTGTGGAAAGTAATCAAGTTCAACTTGTAAAATGATTCGTCACCATGTCATGGTTCAGCACATGCTTCAGATTAAGGTCAAATTCAGGTAGGGTATTGGCGAGTGTCATATTAGACAATTATCGAAGCATCTCTGCATATTTTAAAAAGTAAACTAGCATGTTATTTGAAAGCAAGTTTCGTTTTGAATTTGAAACCATGAGGGAGAAAACCAGAAACCAGAGGGATGTTCGTCATAAAGCTGCTCGGGGATAGAACGGAAACGAAGACTTCAGCTAATTCATTTTCCAAAGGGATGGGATAAACTGCATGGCCGAGTTTAAGCTTTTCGCTAAAAGCTAAAAGAATACTAATTTGATTTCATAAAACGACAAAACAACCATAAAACTCTTTTTTTTTTTTACTGTTGCTAGATAATTTGCATTTATATTCATTTTCATAAATTACAAGAGATGGAAAAAGATCAGAAACTCAATAAAAGATAGAGGAAACTAACAAATAAATTAACTTAGCTTATTTTGATAAAACCGGACAGTTAAGGAAAAATGGCAATTATCTATTATTATATTTAATATTTTTTTCTGTGTAGCTGTGAAAAGATTCTTTTTAATAACTTTTTTTTACATTTTTCTATTCGCTGCCAAGTGGTAGCATTTATTTCTCACTTGAAGTACACTCATGTCCATAAATTAAGCATAATGAAGTTCAGGCAAAGAAAGAAACAGAAGCAAAACAAATTTGACTTATTTGGAAAGTCTATTTATTAAACAAAAGGTAAAGAGCAAAAAAGATGCTATGTGTTTGACATAATTATTAAAAATTGCGATTTTTACTCCCTGGAGCAAATTTTAAAATAATATCTCCAAAGCTAGCACACAGGAACAAAACGCGAGCTTTACAAAGACATGTTTGCAATCTCCATTTTAATCCCATCACACCCAAAGGAGACATATTTCAGCTTAAACCATGCTGGAGCGACACCTACCTTCCTAAAAGACAATCTCAGAGAATAGATTACAGAAGAGAAACCCATCATCCTAAAACAGAACATTTCCTGATTCACAGAGTAGACTCTTTCTTTTTTCCTTGGTGATATCCGTGCGTTATAGGATTGTACTTGTTGCGGCTGGAAGAAGGTGCTATTTGTATTCTCTTTATGCTTTATTTGTATTATGCGTGATTTAAGCTGCACTTGGGTGGTGTTTGTGGATCGTTTCGTCGAGCGTTGTGAGATTTTTGCGACTGTTTATATTTCATTTTTATTTTATTTGGAGATGAAATTTTTGCTCTGGAGTGAAACTGTTTTTGATTTTAAGATATGATGAGAAAATCTTAATTTGATTTTTTTTTCAACACAAGTGGCAAAACCACAGGCTTAATCTTGACCATTTTAAAAATAAATTCTCGTGTAGATAAAAAGTAATTTCTCTTCTCTCTCAATGAGAATAATATTTTTTTACCATTTGTTAAATGTGCTTCTTTTGGGATTTTTTTTTTCCTTTATTTTTGTTACTTTTATTTTTTAATATAGAGATTTTCAAACTGTAAAACCTGTCCACATATGGATATGCAAGTCCACTTAAACCCCTTATAAACAAGTTTATTTTAGTAAGGAAAATGCAAAGCATGTGAAAACGTTTCTAAGTCTCATTTAACAACAAAATATTTCTTTTAGATACAATCAGTTTTTAGCAAACAGTAGTAATAAAACAGAAAGCGTCAAACCATTCTAAAAGAACGTGGCCTTGGGGAGGGGGGCGGCAGGGGACTAGCGTCTTTGATTTAACAGGCTTCTTGTTCGAATGCTGGTGGTAGCAGGTATATATGTGAGCGGTTCGGAATCCGGTAGATCTTGGTCTGCGTAACCCTCGTGGGCACAAGATGGCCATAGAGGAATAAACCAAACCAATTATAAAAGAACAGAATGTTGCAGCAAACGTCTCCCACCCTTTTTGTACAAGAGTTGCCGTTATATCATCACTTAGCTTCTTTTTCCTGCACATATTTATTTGTTGTTGTTTCTTATCACACTTGCTAATCATCTATATCAGGGGTCTCCAAACTACGGCCCGCCAGAAGATTTTATCCGGCCCGCGGATAGAATTTTAATTTTCCGGTCCGAGGCAAATTAAAAGAAATATAAATTTATACATTATATATCCATTCCTTTTCTACTTTGATTAAATATTATTTTTTTTTCTTCCTTTTTTCAAAGGACTGATGATCTTTATACTTTCTCTATTTTTGTTCTACAAAACATAAATCGACGGAAATAGCAAGCACAGACAGTTTTCAATCGGAAAGGATTTGCAAGTTAAATTAATTGAGTTGCAATCTAACCATCCTCTCAAGCAGTTGTTTCTAAATATGCCAAAGTTAGAGTTTTACAAATCAATATCGAAAGTAAGTTTCCCAAATTCAATATCTCACGGCCAGAAAATCAGTTCTGTGTTTGCTTCATCTGATATATGTGAGCAAGTGTTTTCAACTATGAATCTTGGAAAGAATTATTTCAGAAGTAGACTAAGAGACGAGCATTTGTGATTCCTTATAGTGAGATTCGAAGTGAGAACCTCACTATAAGGAAGTTTTAAAAATTAAATCTCGATTTCATTCTGCTCATTAACATATTTAAATTGTAATGCTTGCATATTGTTTTTAAAATTTTAGCAAAATTTTTCTTGGCCCGCCAAACATTTTTTTTTTTTTTTTTTTTCAATTTTTGGCCCGCGACCGAAAAAGTTTGGAGACCCCTGATCTATATCAAGCCCAGTAACCCGTATGAACACATGGGTGAAAGGAAAGTAAAGTAAAGTAAAGGCTTGTGAATAATTGGAGTGCGTAGGGTTCTCCCTGTACCTCCATATAATATTATATCATAATTAATAATTATTTACCAATTTACTAAAAATTTAATGAAAGAATATTAAAAAGAGCCCAGGCTCTGTGTAAAAAGAAAAATTACTGTTAGTGTACATACTATTACATAATTTAAGAATTATACTTAAATGTAAAAAATTTTTAAAAATTTTAAAAATTATTAAATGAATTTTAATTTATAAGCCTATACAGTACCATTCCTTAAAAAGAAGAAAGGAAAGAGAAGGCAGAGTCTACATCACATAAAATAGTCAGTTGTTTTGCTGGTTTCATGGTCAAGTGCTCTTCCGTTGTTGGCGGGCGAAAATAAAGCATGCGATCTGATTGGCTGAAAAAAAAACGAGTGAATAAGATTACCCATTCGGAGGAAAAATTAAGACTTAGAAAAATTTATCCGGGATCGATATCCGGGATCGAACCGGGATCGCGTTTCGCGATTGGAAACGAGAGAAAATCTTGTTTGAAAATAGTTCAGGGGCGTTTTTTAGCATACGTGGAGTTTGGGGAGATTTAAAAGTAGCGGATTTTGAGTACTTGGAATTTTGATGAGGAAGTTTACTGTGATCTTTTTGGCATAGTTAAGGAGGGGTTCTAAATTTAACTCTTTATGGATCATTTGTCTATTGTAGTGGAGTGGTGCGTTAGTAATAGTGAGGAGCATCTGATTTTGGAAGGCCTGGAATTTTTTAAGTGAATTAATGGCTGCGTTGATCCATACTGGGGTTGCATTAAGTAGAATGGGTCTAATAAGTGAGATATAAATGGTGAGTTTACCTCCGATCGAAAGTTTACTTTTCCTGTTAATAAGAGGAGTTACAATGCGTTTAGCATTAATTGCTTTCCCCATGGTATAATTTAAATGTTTACTGTAATTTAATTTTCTATCTAGTATGACCCCCAAGTACTTATATTCAGTAACAAAAGGCACTGGTTCATTAAAGATTTTGAATTGGTGCATATTAATTTGTGCTCTTCTTCTATGAAATATTAATGCAGCACATTTACTCGGATTCACTTTAATTTTCCATAGGCATAGCCATCTCTCTAGTCTTTCAATGAAGTTTTGTAATCTGAAATACACAGTAAAGGCGTGGGTATGCTGGGTGATTATTGAAGTGTCGTCAGCGTACATGGTCGTGTGAATGTCGGTGTCGCGTGGAAAATCATTTACATATAAATTAAAAAGAAGTGGAGATGAAATTGACCCTTGGGGTAGTCCGCTTTTGATTTTCCGTGTTGTGTAAATGGTGTTGTTGATTTTAACTTGAAAAGATCTATTTTCTAAGAATGATTTAACAATGAGTGTAAGCGGAAGCGGGAAGTTAAGTTTTTTAAGTAAGGAAAGGGGGCAACATCTATTGTGATGAAACACCCATAGTTAGAAGTCTCACTTGGCTCCGTGACGCTCTTACAGTCATATGAGAACGGGAACTACGGCTTAAAATGGATTCCGAACCACTACAAATATCCATGGCACTGCCGGGACTAGAACACAAAGCCTGTGGCACCGAGCGCTAGTCACTCAGCCATCAAGCCCCCTTAATATCATTGGCAAACATAAATAATTCTACTGGAGGTATTGGTTGCAGAAGAAATATTTTTTTCAAGCATCTTTAAAATAATAAATGATAGTAAATATATTAAAATTCATGAATTTATTCTACATGTCTTTTAAGAAATTTTTTCTGTCTCTATTTTAAAAATTTCGAACGATATCGAGCAAACCATCATGTTCTTGTCTCACATGCTAATGCGGTTCAACATGGGAGAATTTGCTGGGAGAACATCAGGTGATAAATGAAGAAATAAAAATCGCGCCATTAACGAAAAGTCACTTTGAAAACCTTCCCTCCCTCTTTTTAGTTTTTCTAATAAACGCAGTTGCGAAGGAGGTTTGCTGCAATTAGTGGGTGTCAGTCTGCGATTTTAAAAACCCTTGTAATGTTAATTTCATTAATCATACTAGAGATTAACTTAAAACTGGAGGAAAGGTTTGATTTGACAGGTAGGATTACTTTTTTTCCCTCCGTGTCTTCGTTATTACTCTCAGAATTGTTTTACTCATACAGTAATATTTAAAAACGTTATAGTAACTTATACGAAATGATTCCAAATATCGTGTTTAATTTTACTCTATTTGACCTCATTACATAAAAGTGCCAAATGTAATGCGGCATCTGAATTTACTGTTCCGAAGAATATCAATAAATTTTGTAGAGCTGCGAATTCAATGATATACTTAAATAATTGGGCGTGTTAAGTAAGATATTAAAAATTTTAATAATTATTAATAAGTATTTTTAAATAAGTCATAAGTTTTTTAAATAAATTTTAATTATCATCATCAAATAGTCAAAATCATCACTTAATGCAAAAAAAAAAAAAAAATACTTACAGTATAATAAACAAACTGTGTAAAAAGATTTAATGCCAAAATCCATGAAATGTTGTACTAACGCTATAATGTGCTTTTTTCACAGAAAGTTACACAGTGACAGATGATTAGATGGATAGGAAATAAAATCTGGTTAAAATTTTTACATACATTTTAGTACTTCTAAATAGTTCTACAAATTTAGCAAAAGAAATTCTTAAATTAAAAAGTCGCCATTATTACAAAATGAAAAGGAAACGAAATAAATAAGTGAAAAAACAATAGAAAAGGAAATTATGCAAAAGATTTTCTTTTATTATTTTCATTACATTATCAGTACAAAACAAAACACTCAATCAGAGGGTAAAAAAAATGAGATCTGTTTTCATTGCTCAAAAAAAAAAATAAATAAATAAAAAGAACACCAGCTGTTACCAAATCTTGAAAGAGGAATTGTCTGACAAAAGCAGACGATCATTTTCTCACTTTCAAGAACAAAAAAACTGGCATCACTCTTTTCAGAAACGTTCCAGTAAGAGAAATATTCTTAATTGACGGACTGCATATAAATTTGAGGATCACAAAAGTATCGAAAGGGCTCATGTTGTCAGAAAATTGAAAATTTTTTTCCAAACACAAGACAGAAATTACTGCAATTCGATGTTTTTCACAAAGTCTGCGCTGACATGTTTTTGGAATGGCCAAGATGAGATTTAAGATAATAGCTTTTCCTCTTTGTTTCTGATGTTGAAGACTTAAATTATTTTGTTTTGGAATTTTTCAAGATAGAATTTTATCAATAAAACTACAAAAAAAAAAGTTGATTCATTGTAATTTAATGGTTTGTTAAAAAGACGAAAATTTGATAAAGGAATTGGGTAAACCCATAAAAATGTCCCCATCACAGACACGTGGATTCCTTCAAAAAAGGGAATTTTTTAAAAGGGACACAATACAAATTGTAAAAGTATTAATTGGATTACTTGCGTGTTATATTGTCTTTTCTTTATGTCCCCTAAATTTATATGATTTTGAAAAAAAAAAATTCTAAAGTTTTTGATTTGTTTTGTTTATTATTTTAAGCAAAAACATTCATATTAAGCAAATACTAACGTGATTTTTTTTTTTATTTATCACATGATTAAGTTTGTTTTAATAGCATAACACTGTTATTGAAGTATTTTTTAAAGGTAATCGTAATAATTGTCCATAATTATCGTATTTCAGAAAAGATTACTTTCTTTCAAACTTGAGATAATTATTAAACAATGTATAAAAGTTTTACTTCCATTACAGAAATGACTTATAGTATCATCTGATGATAACTTTGAATATCTGGAGATGATAATTCCTGTTCATATTTTGATGGATAAAAATAAATGTAGATTTTTAAAGTCTTTTTTTCATTAATGTCGTTTTACGCCTAAGTTGAAAACCATCCATTAAAATACTGTACTTTTTCTATATTTAATGTAAAAATGTTGTGTGCAGGTTGCGCAATCCGAATTGTAACTGGGTGTGGTTGGGTTGAGATCTGAGAAACAGTTGGAGAACACACAGCTTTATTGACACGCGCACAAACTCCACATACACATGCAATTAACAAGAGACAATATGCAACTCGCTTAAAGACATATAATTACAATTTGGGGAAGGATTTCACTAAGCAGACCGGGACCTACAGTTAAACAGTGATTCCGAACCACTTACAAACCATCTATACCCCCGCCAAGATACGAACCTGAAGCCTGTGGTACCAAAGGTCAAATCGCTAGCCAATTGTCCATCAGGGCGGTATTACAATCGATAGCCGATCTGAACCTACGAAATTGAAAAAAAAAATCTTTTTTTTTAAATAACTGGATTACCACTAATATTTTGAACTGACACTTCTTATATAATTTGTTTTGATCTTCGCCGCTCGTACTTTCTTTACAATATCCTTTTATGAATAGTTTTGTAGAAATGTCGCTTTTTGACTGCAAAGCTAACATTGCCTTTGATTCATTTAGTGAGAAATAATGACTTAAAAATAGCAATTTATATGCATTTGGTTTTTATAAACGGTTGGTTACGGTATGATTTTGCACGTAGAGTTACTGGTTTCACACATTTAAAAATAATTCGATAATAGTATGAGAATTTCATTTTAACGAGAATTTTCAAATAATATTCAGTGATGGCAACTAAAGTCTGTTAGACGTTCCTAGTAATTTAATTTGCGTCGTAATAGTAGAAGATTCTAATAGTAGATAATCAAGACATAATGAATTGGAATAAATAAAACTTTTTAATGCGCTTTTAATAGTTTCACCTCTATGTTTGTTTGTAACTGAGTCTTTGGGCTCTTGGCCTACTTTAAGCGATCAGATTTAATTTAAACATTGAATACTTATCAAGAACCGACGACAAAAAATATTTTGAGAAGTTTACTAATGCCTAAGACATTCAAACCTGCGTGGGACAGTGGCGCAACGGATAACGCGCCTGACTACGGATCAGGAGATTCCCTGTTCGAATCCTGGCTGGATTAACATATTCGCCTTTAGCCTTTGTTTTACTCACAATTGAATTATTATAAGGACTATAGTTCCAGTCCACTGTACCGGGACCTCATTTAAATATTATAGTTTAAAAACACGCTTTTAGAGTTAATCAAACTAAAAAGTAAAAAATAATTGTTAACATAAGTATAAAATGACTGACGAGAAAAATAATGTCACTGTTGTGAAAGCGTTGGTTGCTTTGTATGACATTTTTAAACTAACTCTGCATTTTCGAAGGAAACTAGTGAAAAATTATAACGATTGATATCGAGCATCCCGCGCTTTTAAAACAGTGGCCTTAATTTTCTCGTCAGTCATTTTATTCCTATGTTAACAATTATTTTTACTTTTTAGTTTGATTAACTTTAAAAGCGTGTTTTTTAGTTTTTTTAAGCTATAATTTATTTGTAATGCCATTGGCAAATACTTTGACAATCATCTTTTATGCCATAAGCAACGGTTGCACCGACGCTACTCTTTTAGTATTTCCCAGGGGGCACGTATTGCTTGAAGATATGTTATGGACGCGAGTCACACTATCCCCGCAACTCTTAACGATCCTATTAGAGCGGGACCTACAGTTTAAAGGGGATTCCGAACTACTACCAGCATCCATGGCACCAGCTATGTTTATCTGGGCTCTTTAATTTTTCTTAATCATTCTTATATGTATTACTTTTAAAATATATTTTTTTATTTTTATTTTTTAAATATATATTTTACTTCATTTGCGTTGCTTAATTATATATTGCGTATTGATACCTTGCTTATTAATTGGCCTACAGACACTCACCTGGAATGGAAGTATATTATCGGGTTTTCGATTTGGAAGTGGAATTCACCCACGAATCTATAATTATTTATCCATAAACATGTTAAATACCGTATGTCTTTAATTGTATGTGTGTGATGTTCGTGAGTGTGTAAATAAACCTATAGTATCTCAACCCAACCACAACCACAACCACTTACAATCTGTTTTGTTATTAGAAATAAATTTTCTTTAAAATATTTTAAGAAATATATTGTATTCAAATCAACCATAACATTGATTACACAAACTATTATAATAATTCTGGATATAATAATAAGTTTAAAAATCACCAGGAAGGTTCACATTTAGCAATATTACACTTTAATCAGAATATTTATGGGCAGTAATAAAGGTTTTCTATTTATAAAATTGTCAAGATATTTTTAGATACAAATATAAATTCGACAGTTTTTTTTTTTTTTTTTTTTAAATTCAAGAAGTGATTGTGTTTCTTTTATTTTCTGAAACGACGACGACGATTTGTAGGTTGACGGAGCTACTTGGTATGGGTAACCATTTTCTGAAAATAATCTTCTTCCACTTTTATCAGAGAAGTTTCTCAATATTCTGCCCTTTTTTGGCAAATGATTTAAGAAAAAGCAATTTAAACCGAGCATATTTCTAAAACACATTAAAAAAAAATGATAAAAAATACTATTTTGCTTTTCACACTTTGGAGAAAAAGAAGCAATATAAGTTCTCGTTATTTTCAGCAGAAGTAATTACGAATTCGAAATAAAACACGCAGTTTTTGAAAAATTCGAATTGGTTTGTTTTACTTTTTTTTTTTTTTTGGTCAAAGAGAATTAAAAAATATATTATTTTCAGAAATAAGTAAAAAAAAAAAACCCATATATTTTTAAAACTTTAAATTAGAAAAAAAGTAGCGAAACGGAGCATTTAAAAAAATTGGTACTTAACTTACATATAGTATTTATAAAAATGATTTTTAATTTTTATTCATCACGTAAAATAGATTAACCCATTACACAAATGCATTATTAATATTAAATTTGTATAATTATTTCAATTTTATACTCAATGTTGTGTAAAAACAATTTTTTTAAATGTTTTTTTTATGAGTAGATATTTTTACGAAAAACAATTGTTGATTGTTGGTTAGTATTATTAGATTATTAATTAATAATTTAATTCATTTTGAAAATGAGAAAAGAAACAAACCTTAGAAAAATATTTATTAAATAAAATTTTCTACATTTGTTGATTATTTTAATCAAGTAATTGAATCTAATCTAAGTAATTAAATTTTTATTTTTATCAAGTATTCAAAAATTATTTTCGCCAAAGGGTTGCAATTGTAAGTGAAGTGAATTGTAAACAGTACAAGAAACACGGATTACCACATTTAGCAACTTAACGCCCAGTTGGCGCCACAAAAAAGTTGCCAAACCCAAACGGCCCTTAATGTGTGATATCAGTTATAAAAACCCCTGGTTAACACATTTGGCGACTTATCACTCAGTTGGTGCCATATAAAATCAACCGAATACCAACGGAACATATTTTGCGATTTGGCTCAATCATTATCAGAGTTATTACAAAAATAAAATGATAAAAAAAAAATATATATAAAAAAAAAATTTATTTAAATATGAAATTATCTGGAGAATTTCAGGTTATCAAGTGTGAATAAAATTTATCAATTATTTCTAATTTAACGATATCGATTATAATAATAATTATCGATATATATTATATAATTAAACTTAGGTTTAATTATATAACACCAAACGATATTTAAATGAATATACACAATATTTACCAAACGATATAACACAGCAAACTCTTAGACATTTTTTTTTTTGAAACGAGTAAATAAATACCAATAAAATAAGTATAAATAATCAATTATTAAAATTAATTAACATTTAATCCTTGCTACCATATTAATATTGCCCAAATCAAATAGACGAAATTTATCAAAAATCATGTTGCAAAATATCTAAAATCATGTTCAATATATCTAAAATCATCTAAAATCATGTTGTTGATTTCTGTCAGTTCATTTTATTTTATTTTCGCCAATTTGGTTCACTAAATACTATTTACTTTTAGATTCCACGTTTTAAGGCCTGTCATATCAATAAATTTTATTAAAACCTGTACACTCGTTAATACAGTTTTGTCGTATTAAATATAGTTTTCCATCAATTTAGATGATCTTAAGCCCTCAAACATAACAAAAACAATGGTGAAATTCTCAGAATAGGGACTGTTGCGACTTTGCGTGAAAATTTCATATATATATATATATATATATGAATATATATAAATAATAATAATAACAATTCATATAATATTACTTTATATAGGCTGAGCATTGGGGCCTCAGCGGCACGGCACTGGCACTCGGTACATTTTGACCATGTCCTTGCACAGAGGATGTGCATTACAATTATTTAAATGCTCAAAAGTCATAGGCCGACTAGAGTCACACAAAACACTGGGGAATCCACTACACCAATTCTGTAGAAGTGGTCACGTAAACAGTCATGACCATATATCATCATCATCATCATCATTGGCGCAACAACCACATGGTGGGACAAAGCTGCCTGCCTATTGACATATTTCAAAATTTGAGATCATTTGCTTCTACGGGATAGGGTTATCAACCCTATCCCCAACTCTCTACAGTCATATTGAAGCGGGAAATGTAGTTTAAAGTTGATTCCGAATTATTATTAAAATATTACTAACATTTATTATTGAAATTTAAATTACTAAAATATACTAAAATTTATTATTAATATTATTCTAAAATTTATAACTAAAATAATAAAAAAATGTCCACAGAAAATTGGCCTTCCATTTCGAAACTACACATCCATATATATAATTCTTCTTCATCAGAAACAGCCCCATGGTGGGCCGAGGCCATCTGTCTACTGCCACATTTCGGGACAGGTTCGGTTTGATTTGTCACTATACGGTCATTTTGTACACTCTTTAGCCTATTTAGACAGGAAACAACAGCTGAACGTGGATTACGAAACACTCACAAATATTCAAGCCACCGCCAGGATTCGAACTTGAAGCCTTTGTTTAAATGCCAGAGCGCGTAGCCAACTGGCCATCAGGCCGCCTTTCGAGACAGGAGATGTTTTCTTTTTACAAGGTCAGCCAACAACAGTCATATTAGACCGGGATCTAAGGTTTAAATGGTATTCGGACAGCCTGTTGGCTAAGTGGCTAACTCTCTGGGCTTTAGTATCACAGACTTCAGGTTCGATTCCTGGCTGTGACATGGATTTAGTGGTTTGGAGGCCACTTTAAACTGAAATTATTGGTCTGTTTTACCCTGGTGTGCGCAAGATGACCGTTGAGTGACATACCAAACCAAACTCTCTCTCTCACACATTTACATATATATAAATCTACCGAAACAAAATCCTTACAAGAATTTTGCATTTAAGCATTTTTAATTACCTACAAAAATCCTTACACTGCAAATAACAAAACTATTTTTTCACTCCAATCAACAGCTCTTTCTACAAAAACCGTACAACTCTCAACAGTCCAGATTAAAAGCGAACAAAACACGTGCAGTCGACGCAGATGTGTTTTATTATCTAAAAGAAACATTTTTTTTTTGTCCACTTGTTTTCAGGAAAGGACATAACCACCTCTTTCTTTTACCCTTTTTTTTTTCCATTTCCCTTTCACCCTTTTACCGTCAACAGTAAACATGTCGGAAACCCACCGCTTTGGCAAGGAGACCCGCTTTGTCTGCTATAAAACAGCATTTTACAGCGGGACCGAATGCTCCCTTTTTACACTCAAAGAGATTCCTTCTTATGGGCCCTGACCTATTGTAGGTTTCTCTTTCCGCGGGACGCTGAGCTTCTCCGCTGAGGGAAGAAGATTTTTCTGGGGAATTGCGTTCTGTATAGATATTTTATTGGTGAAACTGCGTCCTTTTTTTTCCCTTATGGTTTTCTTTGTCTGCAAAACTGCATGGCCAGCATGCGAATGAATGGGAATCAATTTGAATGCTAAAATGTTTTTGGTACTGTTTTAAATCAAGTTGTTTTCAAGAATTCTTTTGCAAGTTTTTTTAAGGGTTCTTGTGTTTGTAATATCATTTGGTCTGGTGAATGGGGGATTAAGATCTACAGCAGACAGGTTCCATAAGGTTCGCCGTAGACTCGAAAATTCTGAAAATCTTCGTCCTTGGAGTGAACTGCATTGCTGAATGAAATTGATATCTATAATTTTCATTTCCTTGTAAATAAATTTTTGTGTATATATATATATATATATAAAGAAATTTCTATGTTTATATATATATATAAATGTAAAGTTTTCCCATTATCCTGAAAGTGGGCTTCTTCTCGAAGCCGTTATAGGTTTAGTATAGTCCGAGAGGTTACAATATACCAATCGATTCGAACATATCCATGTCAACAAAATTCCCAACGCCTTTCAGTTTTAAAATTCCTTTTTGACTCCATAATTATACATATAAAATCATGTTAGGATAGTTTTAAATAAGAAAAAGATTCTGCGAGGATGTTTCAGCTTTCCCCAATCATTCTCTCTATCACTCCTCCAAACCTTAATGTCATTCGCACCTAAACCTGACTCTATCAAACTACCATGCGCATTTAACGACCAACATACTACGACTCAGGAATTCCTTTTCTTAATACCATTTCGTGGTATTTACACACCTAATAGAATACAGGTGACATTCAATTGAATTTTGTATATTTTTTCTATTGGGGCCTGATTGGCCGAGTGGCTAGCGCTCTGGCTCTCGGTAACACAGGGTTCGAGTCCCGGCGGTGCCATGGATGTTTGTAGTGGTTCGGAATCCACTTTAAAATGTAGGTCCCGGTCTAATATGATCATAGAGCATTGCGGGGGCATTGTTACTCCGTGTCCGTGGCTTATCTTCAAGTTACACGCGTCCCCTAGGTAGTGCAAAGTGAGTACGTCTGTGCAGCGCTTGCCTTAAGGCATCCAAGACCAAGCTGTCTAAGTGTTTGCCAGCTGCATTAGTAAGAAAAGAAAAATATTTTTTCTATTTCTTTTTGTCTTTTTAATTTCTCTCTTTTCATCCTTCAATTGATCCAAACTGATAAAGAAACACACTCTCGTGTCCCATACTACCCTCATTAGCACATTTTATATTGATTAAGATAAAGGAAGAATAGGGTTGAGAGAACTTGTTGCACTAACGGCTGTAATGCATTGATGCCTGGATAATCACCACACTGAGCGATGACATGGACATTGCTTCGGCTTTTCAAACGCGTCCGGACAGGTTAAAGGCAACTTAGAAAACCAAAAAAAGCATATTATATATGCCTATGGCATATATACCTTCATGTTGTTTATCTGGCAGTGTTAGAATTTTTAGTTTTCTCTGAGGGAATGAATCAATCATGAGGTTGTGATTTAGGATGACATGAGAAAATAAATGATGAAACTTGACCTAATTTTTTTTTATTCATTTCGTCCAGTATCATTGTATTGTTACAGAATAAGATGGATATCATGAGGCTAAAGTCTGCTTCTGTAATAAATTGATTTCGCAATCTTTAAACTTTTACGGGGTTTGCCAAAATATTTTGATGAGCTACGTATCTTATAGTTCTAAATTATGTAGAATTGTGCTGTAAATTAGAAAAAAAATTTTTTTAGCTTTCACCAGACGATCTTACAAAAAAATTTTACATTATTTAATTATTAAATTATTCAATTATGATAAAAACTGAGAGGGAAATTAAAAAGATAAAAAGAAAATAATAATAGGGGTCTATATAAATTGGTTTTGTTTTGTTGTTCTACTGTCATCTTGTGCAAACTTTAGGCTAATTAGATCGGAACCTAAAGTTTAATAGGGATTCCGAACAGCTCACAAGCATCCATGCCACCGCCAGAATTCTAACCTGAAGCCTGTGTTACCAAAAAACAGACCGCAATTCTCAAAATTAAAAAAAAAAAAAACTGTTGAATTTCAAACGATTTTTCTTTTCTTAAAAAATAATATTTTCACTTTGAAGTAAAACTTTTTGTCTGGTAAAATCACACAATATCTTAAAATAATTTTACATTATTTATTTATATAATTATTAGATTAAGAAAGAAATTTAAGTTAATATTATGTGTAAAAAAAATCGCGATAGAAATTTGAATAAACCAGCAAGAAGAGTCCATGCAAGAAATTTATATAAACCAATAAGAATAGCTCGTGAAAGAACATTATGCATTATTTGTTTATTAAATTATATAATTATGATAAAAATCATGTGAGAAATTTAAAAGATAGAAAAATTATAACAATTGACTGGACCCATGTACAAGTTACTAATAAAATTTAAAATTTTCTGCTGGAACAAAACGCATAACAGCAATCTTAAAAATTGGGGAAAAAAAACTATAAATTCAAAACGAATTTTTTTCTTAAAAATTCTCATTTTCACTTTGAAATAAAATTGTCTTTGCTTTAATCAGACGATATTTTGCACTGTTTAAATATACAATTTCAAGACCAATTTTAAGGACAGAAAAACAAATAATCAGTTACTCCCATATACCCTTTACCTATAAAATTTAGAGTTTACTACAAGAACAAACACTATTGAAATATATAAATATGGAAGAAATTTGAAGACAGAAAAAATAATAATAATCGTCTGGGCCATGAAGTTGTCCATGAAATTTAGAATTTACTGGAAATTTTGAACGAAACGCATACCATCATTCTTAAAAATTCAGAAAAAATATAGAATTGCAAACGATTTTCTTTTCTTGAAAAATAACATTTTCATTTTGAAATAACAGTGTCTTTGTTTGGTGAAAATCAAACGATTTTTTAGAACAATTTTGCATTATTTAATTATATAATTATTAGATTATGAAAGAAAAACATTAAGATTTAAATAAACATTATGAATAAAAACCTCGTGATAGAAATTTAAATAAACCAATAAGAATAGCTCGTGAAACAATTTAAAAATAACCAATAAGAAACGTTGAAAGTAGTCAAAGACAACAACAATTTACATTATTTAATTATATAATTATGCGAAACATTTAAAAGAAAGAAAAATAATAATAATCGGCAGGTCACATATAGAAGTTACTCACAAAATTTAAAAATGAATTAATGTAAGAATAAAACACATAACATCAATCTTAAAAATTAAAAGACTATAGAAATCAAACAGTTTTACTTTTCCTGAAAAATCTTATTTTTTACTTTCAAAGAAAATTTTCTTTGCTTTCACCAGACGATCTTTTAGAACAATTTTACGTTATTTAATTATTAAATTATTAGTAAGAAGAATTTAAGGAAATATTATGTATAAAAAAAGCTCAGGAAAAAAAATTAAATTGACTATTTAATAGACCAGATGACCATATAGAAAAAATGTACATTGTTTTAAATATTAAATTATATAATTATGATAAAAATGTAAGAGGAAGAATAATAATACCAGTAGGTTGGACCTATATATAAGCTACTCCCGAAATTTAAAAATTAATTAATGTAAGTATAAAACATCGAATAGCAATCTTTGAAATTATAAGATTATAGAATTTAAACGATTACTCTTTTTTCAAAAATCTTATTTTCACTTTGCAATAAAATTCTCTTTGCTTTAACCAAACGAACTTTTAAGATAATTTTAATTATTTAATAGACTAATATACCAGACAATCGTATAGAAAAAATTAACATTTTTTAATTAGTAAATTATATAACAATGATAAAAATTTAAAAGAAAGAAAAAAATGATGGTAGTCTGGGCCCATATACAAGTTACTCACAAAATTTAAAAATTAATTAATGTAAGTATAAAACGTAGAATATCAATCTCATAAATTAAAAGGCTATAGAATTCAAACGATTTTATTTTGCTTGAAAAATCTCTTTTACACTTTGAAATAATTATCTTTATTTTTACCAAACGATCTTTTAGCACAATTTTACATTATTTAATTATAATTTATACAATTATTAGTGAAAGAAATGTAAATAAATATTATGTGTATAAAACCTGGAACTTAAATACATAAATAAGAATAGCTCATGATAAGAAATTTAAATAAAGTAACAAGAATAGCTCATGAAAGAAATTTAAATAATCCAATAAGAATAGCTCGAGAAAAAAATTATTCTATAGAATTCCAAACGATTTTCTTCTCTTGAAAAATGTCATGTAAACTTTGAAATAATATTGCTTTGCTTTCACCAGACGATCTGTTGAAACAATTTTACACATTATTTGATTTTATAATTATTGGATATTATAATTAATATTATTATTAATTTATAATTTAAACAGATATGAGTAAAAATCTCGTGAAAGAAATTTAACTAAACCAATAAGAATAGCTCGTGAAAACTTAAAAAAAAATAAACAATAAAAAACGTTTAAAGTGGACAAGGACAAAATAAAATTATCATTAAAACGAAACACTCAGTCGTCGAAAATAATATCTATAATTTTATGTTTAATAAAATGTGTAGAAAATTAAATAAATAATATTACAAATACACATAAAAGAAAAACAAATTCCATTTCGAAGTATGTGGCACACATAGCCATATATTCAGAGATTGTCTGCCATTCTTATTCTCAAACAAATAACTTTATTGTCTCGCCCTTCACATGGTTATGTATCAACTCTCTTTTCCGAACTGATTCGTTCATTTTCATTCGTTATCGTTCACCTCGCATTCAATACACAGAACCCATCGCCGTTCACCTAACAAATCATAACACGAATAAAACAAGAAATAAATTTCATTTTTTTTTCGTACTCCAGTTGAGACATATCACTCCACTCCATGCAATGCCTTCGACTTCAGCTTTTGCAAGTCAATGGATTCACCAAATGTAAATAATATAAATCGCCCAATATTAAGAAAATATGGTTTACGCGTCTTGACCACATGCATCGTTTGCAAACAAAGAGATTCCACGCTCACCATCCCAACCCCCAAGAAGAATAGGGTCCATCACTTTGTTGTCAAGAAATTTTTATGACCACATTATGTAAGCGTGGGGTGTACTTTATATTAATGTTACCCCTCCCTCCGTCAACCTCATCTTATGTGGGGGAAAATAAGTTGAATACGCGATTTGATAATGGATCAAATATTTTATTTACCACTGAATATATAACGCAAGGATTCATTTAACCACTTTTGGGAGGTCAAACTTGACGATAAGCACCATTTTTTTCTTTTAAAATATATTTTGGAAATTAATTTTTGATGTTTATTAGTAAATTTTTTTCTTTAAAATATGATAATAATGTGTAATGGGTGATTAAACATAAAACAAATATTACTGTTCTTTTATACAAATTATATTTTTCATTTCTTATGTTCTTAAGATTTATTGATCTGGAAAATGATGGATTACTTAATTTTGATTAAATTATGCTGGTATTATTATATGGTGATGCATCTTGAAATAAAAAATATGGCAGGTAAAAGTTTTAATTTTTAAATACGTGGAAATTGTTATGAAAAACATTCTCATTATAGAATAACAAACCAAAAGTTACATTCAGATAAACATATCTTTTTAAATTCGTGGAAATTGTTAAACAAACCAAAAGTAATCTTAACGTAAACAAACGTATCTTTTTTTAAATTCGTGGATTTTAAATTCTTATTATAGGATTTATGAAAAAATAGCATTCTTATTATAGATTTTTGCTTTTATGAAAAACATTCTTATTATAAACACTTATACTTACTTATTACTTATACATTCTTATTATCGTGAACTTGACAAATGAAATGTAATCTTAACGTAACCACAAACATATCTTTTTAAATTCATGAAAATTGCTTCATATGAAAATCATTCTAATTATAGCTAACAAACCAAACGTAATATTAATGTAAACAAACTTATCTTTTTAAATTAGTGGAAATCTGTTGTTTCTTCTTAATACCACTTAATAGCACATCATTTGTTATGAAGTTTTAAAAATGCATGCATTCATCTAAATGATTCTGACAAAAGTCACATTTTCCCAGCGAATGAGATCTTGACGGTAGTTGAAGATGAACAATTCATGAGGAAGGTATTTCCAGATGTCGTGAAACATCCAGCGAGGTTGAGAACTTCTAAAACGTGCTCTTGCCTCGAAAGCACATTCCAGGGCGAGACTTCTCGCTCAATATCGTGGTAACAAAACTAGTTTAAAACGAAGTCTTTAAACAAACAAATCATTTGGAATCTTTCTCGCTTATTTTGAAATTTTAAAAGGCAGCTTCGAAACTTTATAATCGCAAAAGTGTCTTTTCCAACCCAAATGGATTAAGTTTGTGGAGAAAAGGCTCGCTAACGTGCTTGCAGATCGTTAAAAGTGGCCAAAGGGTATTTCTGTACCGTGTTTGCATCCACAATTCTGTGAAAGTTAAGGAAACATTCTAAATATTTTGCGTAATTTAAAAGATTTCACAAAGTAAAAAATAACAAAGGACGGTTTTAGAGGAATAAGTAAATATTATGAATGAAATTTTTAATGCAGAAATCCCTTTTACCAAATTCTAAAGCTGAATGTTTGCATTTGTGGAGTCATTACGGAATTGTAATTCTTTATTTATTGGTACTAGAAAAGAATAGTCCAATGTCGAACGTTATATATATATATATATATATATATAAAAGAATAAGTCATACACAATGTCTAGTTTCTTTTATATATATATATATATATATATACGTTATATATATATATATATACACACATACACTATATGTGTATGTTGGATACATTGAAAACTCATACAGAACAAGTAATATAAAAAAGTCAATTCCAATTTTTTGTTCACTATATTGCACAAAGTCCTTTATAAATAATTCTCATTTCTTTTTTTTAAGTTTATCTGACGCCATCTATTGGTAGATAATAATACTTCCGACTGCACTGTATGTGGAACAGGATTTCAGCTTTTGAAAGATTTAATACAACATTGCCATCAGCACCATCCAGACTTGCCTCATGTGTGTGATCGTTGTTCCCCTTTGTTTCTGATTGATGAAGACTTGAGCTGTTTTGTTTTGGAATTTTTTCCAAGATTGAATTTTATCAAAAAAATTACAAAAAAAGTTGATTAATTGTATTTTAATGGTTTGTTAAAAAGACAAAAATTTATAAAGGAATTTTATTAACCAATAAAAATGTCCCATCACAGACACTTGGAATTTTTCAAAAAAGGCAATTTTTTACAGGATATTATACAAATTATAATCGGATTACCGCTATGTTATATTTTATTTTTTTGTCATGTCCCATAAGTTTGTATGATTTTGAATAAAAAAAATAGCAAAATATTTCTTACTAGGCAAATACTTACGTAATTATTTTTTTTTATTTATCAGATGGTTAAGTTTGTTTGAACAGCATACATTTATTACTTATTTAATACTATTATTGAAGTATTTTTTAAAAGTAATCGTAAAATATTTCTACATTTATCGGCTGTTAGAATATATTTAATATTTTTAAACAATGTTTAAAAGTTATCGACTTTCAGAAAGATTACATTCTTTGTATAAAATTATCCAATGTATATATAAATTTATATATAAATGTTTATGTATATCCAATAAAAATATAGTAACAATATATAAAAGTTTCACTGTCAATCACCTTACGTTATAAAATATTTTGCATGTCATCAGATGATAAGTGACTATTGTATATATTTTGATAAATAAAAATAAATAAGGATTTTTAAAGATTTTTTGCATTAATGATGTTTCACGCCTAAGTTGAAATCTATCCATTAAAATACTGTACTTTTGTTTATATTTAATGTAAAAATGTAGTGTGCAGGTTGTGCAATCAGAAATGCAGCTGGGTGGGGTTGGGTTGAGAGACATGGGGCACAGTCAGGAGAACTCACAGCTTTATTTACACACGCACAAACACCACACAAAAACAATTATAAACATACAATTTTTTACATTTATAGTCATATAATTATAGATTCGTGAAGATTCACTTCTAAGCCGAACATGATGCCCCATGCCATTTCGTCAAAGGACTTTCGATTTTTAGATGTAACGGGGTCATACTTATCATAAACATAGCGTTTTCGCAATCATTTCTCCTTACGTTCTACTTCCATTCTATTTTTAGATTATTTCTTTCTGTTTACTTGTATTTATCTCGAACCTCGTATTTATCTCTGCTACCTTATTATTTTTATTTGTTTTTTATCTATTTATAAATTAAATATAAATAAAACCTTCCTCATTTTGTTTAGATTACTTCAAAAACTTTATATGTATCTTTCTTTTAATTCTTTATATATATATATATATATATATATATATATATATATATATAT
>BPLQ01012332.1:0-120884 GCA_021605075.1 Caerostris darwini
ATATGGTTTTGTCAGTTCGTGCCGAATAGCTGAAATTGTATTATCAGCTTAGATTAACCGAGCTATTAAATCCTGTGAATATCAACAGTAGAATGCTTTACGTATAAACTGGCCCTTTCTGTCGATCACTTATGGCAGATGAAAGCCAGCTGAAGATTTACTATGACTGAGCCAGAGACATAGAGCAAATCTTGCAGCTCCTGGGGCTGATTTTGCTTCGTGCTTGCTCACCAGCTTTATGAGCAGCACACTTTAGACTGGTCTCCACACAAATATCACCTGTGATTACCTGGCCAGGCCTGGTTCACTGGAGGCGCCTGATTTAGCCTGCCTGAGTATTGAGATCACTGCAACATTTGGTTTTGGGTTAGTTTAGTGAGTTTGAAAACATTGATTACCAAAGGATTCCATTTTCCACCTTCAAAGTATACAAGAATATAGTAATGAAGTTATTTTGAGATTGAAAAACATATTTAGTCATATATTTTTCTGATATGCATGGCTTTTTTTTTTACTATGTCATATTCTACTAAAGCACATCTTTTGACATTATAGAGGTGCTCTTAAATAAGGAAATTCACAAGATAGCAATAAATTTTATATTGTTTGATGCTTATAATCAGTGTCTTCTTAATGTTTTAAATATCAGAAAGTATTAATGATTGTCAGCCATATTTAAATGTATTGTTGACGATTTCGTATAATATAGTTTACTGTAACAAATGACCCATATATTGACATTATTAATATTATATATTAGTTAGGCCATCCAACCGTGCGCCAACCCAAAAGCCACCACCTGCACACTGCAGTTAAAATCTGACAAAATATCTGTAAATAAATATACTAAATAAAATATATCCATAACCACATATGTGTTCCTTCCAAAATATTTGAGAGAAACTGAACAGATTGCCTGAATAACACTGCTTTTCTGATTCCAAAATAAAATGCATGCCACATATAAAAAAGTTTTGATGGATTGAGAAGATTAAGATAATAAAATTAAATTTGAATGCATGATTTTCACTGATTTTGGAGGAAAACAAGGTCTAGGCTGGAAACCCAATGAGCTGGGACAGGTATTAGTGTCACTTCCAGGGACCATAAACACGCCTCTTTCTCCTGGTCAACGATTTCCTGATCTCTAGGTGAGATGTCAGGCAGCAGTTTATTTCTAAGCAGATGTTTTATTCTTTTTTCTCTCACACTTTTCATGATTGATTATTTTTGACTCATAACTGCAATATTTAATAATATACTTCTTTAATGTAGACAAAATATACAGCCAGATCCTCCGTGACAGGCCTTTCTGATGCATCCGCCATCATTTTCGTGAAGGCATATAGTTGAAGAGCCACAGTTTATTTTGAGAAGATCAACACCATCATCATGCCCAGTCCTGCATTGTCTGGCCTGGAATCCTTAAAATCATAATGGTTTGCTTGTTGAAGAACACTTGAACTCACCATCATTGCGCACATTATTGATACGATGGTCTGGATGCATTTTGTACGGTTGGCCTCGTGTTCCATTTATGTAGGCCATGAACAGTCTACAGGTGGGCGGTTAGAATAGGACGCTGACTTCCGGTGGTCTTTTGGAGGTAATTATCGTTTGGAGATTGTCATACGCGATAAAAACCAGAACCTCATGAGGAGAGCCCCATGTAGATGCATTATGGGGCTCTGTACGATATGATATACATTTTCCATGCGTTATTATCATCACCATAAAGTCGTCTCTTTTCATAAAGCTGCGATGGCATCGAACGTCAGCAGGTTTTAACCTGCTCTAACTAACCTGATAACTAACTGTCTATCTATTCTAACTTGCTCTAACCAGCTTCTAATGTGCCTTTTCCTGCATGCTAGCTTTGTAGCCTTACTACTGACCATGATAATGGCAAAAGTGGCATTAAGATTAATTTATTATCTTAGTTCCATTTATGTATAACACGAACAGCCTACAGGTGGACAATGAAACTAGGATGTTGCCTTCTAGGGGTCTTTTGGAGGTAACTGTCCCATGTCATAAGCGAGATAAACCAAATCCTCCTGATAAGAGTCCCATGTATCTTGACTATCGATATGAGATACGGGTTTTTCCTGCATTTTATTTCCATCACCATGAAGTAGCCTCTTTTCCAAAAGCAGTGAGGGCATCGAACGTCCCCAGGTTATAACCTGAGTTCTCCTGCATGCAAGCTTTGTGCCTCACTACTGGGCCATGAATCAAGCAAAATTGTCATTAAGATTAATTTATTATCGCTAGTATCAATAGTATCAATAGAACACAATGATGGTTAATGAAGTTCAAGATGTTCTTAATGCAGAACTTAAACAAGATATTTATGATTTTAAATGGGATTCAGACAGACAAAGTAAAAGTTAGGACTGGAGATGCTTGATGCTGATTGATTCAGTGTTGTTCATGGAGGCAATTAAATTATTTCTCAAAATAAAAACGCAATGCTTAACTGCCATATTTATTAAAATATGCTAAGACAGCACTGCACAACTGCAGCACATAAAATACAATGATATATCAAATATTTACAAAATCATCTTAAACGCCAGTTCTTTAAGAGTCATTGTACTTGCAAAGTCCAAAGTCTAACGTGTTGATTAAAAAATGATGCCGTCGATGTGTTGAAAGAAAATCTATTTACTTTGACTTCAAGGTTATATCTTTTTGTGGGAATGCATGGTAGATCCTTACTGACAATAAAACGTTAAATTGTAGGTCCGGTTTACTTAGCTTAAACTGTGCACAAAAGGACCATAGAACGGCAAACCAAACCAAACCATACTGACAAATGAATTTAGAACATGCACTTCAAAGCAATGTTGTATTGCAATTCCTACATTAAAGAAGTATAATATTGTAATTCCTACAGTAAAATATTGCAGTTAAATGGTGATTATAAGCCAAAAAATGACTGATATCAAATTACAATCTATGAATTCATCGTAATAGCACCAAGAAACCTGATTTAGAAATTGAAAGTACTGAGAGAAAAAAAAATCCCAATTTATCTTCTTTAAAATAACTGCTGCAATCATATATTTCACGAAATAACGTTTAATACCACATGTTTCTCTTTAATGAGAATCCGAAATCAGTGATTGCAACTGTGCTATTACCAGACAACGCCCTGTTCGACATAGAACCAGGAAAAGAAGTGACCAAACCGTGATTTATGGATCCCTGGGAAGCAATGACAGTTATTTCACCTAATACCTCGCATGGAATGGCCTTTTTTCTCCCAGCTTCCTCGTTTCGATTCGAATTTCCCAACGGGTTCAAGCATTTCGTGTAAAACAACGCTTTTCTTGTTAAAAGACTGTTTTTGTATTCGGTGTTCTACAAATCAAAATATTTCGAAACGAAATCCGAGAAATAAAATCGTATGGTTTCATTTAAAATTCAAATTTTATTAACATTTGGTACTCGCCATATTATTTTATCTCTTAATCGCCATATTATCTTTAAAACTTTTTTATATATTGTATGGCAGCATTTTTTTTTCCGCCAGTAGTAAATGCAACCAACAATCTGGAATCAAGAAAAATTTAGTGATAAGTTGATGAATAGATCATTTATTCAAACAATCGCTCCCATTTATCATGTATCATTGTTCATTTATTCAAATAGATTTTTTCTCTCCAAATAATTTTTTTGGAAGACTTTTTAATATGTTATGGATTATATTTTTATTTGCCATTTATAATTTTTGAGAGTATATTTAAATATTTATTTGCAGATATTCGATTTTGTCCGGATTTTATGAAACACTGTAGTGTGCAGGTTTGGTAACAAGATTATAACTGGGTGTTTTTGGGTTGAGATACTTGACGCGCAGGTTGGATTAATTTTTTTTCTTGCTAAATATTTAACATGCCGCCAAATAATTATTAATAATAAATATTCAATATGAATCATTTCTTTGTTGCAATTCAAATATGATATACGAAATCAGTAAACGAGTCATTTGATTTTCAATTTAAATATGGCTTATTTTAATCAATGTAAAAAAAAGGTTTTTTCTGAATATTTAAAACATTAAACAAATTTTGTTATAAAATCAAATATCCATGTAAAATTTGTCTTTAATAACATTGGAATTTCTTATTTAAAAAATTTTTTATCTCACCATAGTGTCAAAAGATTTACAATAACTGGCGTAAGTTATGACATAGTAAAAGAAAAAAAAACATGCATATCAATAAAAAATAAGAAAAGTAGAAGACCTCTGTCCACTTGACAAATTGTCTTTTCAAAATCTAAAAAGAATGACTTCTTCAAATTGCCTATATTCTTGTACTTATCGATGAAGGTGGAAAAGTTCAGTCGAAAACCTTTTGTTAATCAATGTTTTCGTTGTAACATTTTCAATCATAACTCCTTCATCTGCAACTTTAAAACCAAATGTTTAGAATGCAGTGAATATCAATATATGAAACAGTGTACCATTCAAGTTAAAATTGAAAATCCGACTTGCATTAATTTCAATGGAATTAGACCTATTGCTTCTTGGAAAGGTAATCCTTGCGGTGGTATGGGTGTTTGTGAGTGGTTCGGAATTCATGTTAAACTATAGGTCGCAGTCTAATAAGCCTAAAGTGTGCAAAAAATGACCATAGAGCGACAAACAAAACAAAACAAAATCCTAGAAAAGTTACCCAAATTTTTCCTTTTGCAAGATTCACCACCAACACACTTCCCAAGAATATTTCTCCCAAAACCAGTCGCCAAGTAAATCCTTCACTTAGCTACTCTGCTGCCACTAAAACCTAAACCTCAAATGATCAGCTCTTTCTGAAGAACCCATGTGACCAGATAATGGTTTAAAAAAAATTCAACCCTACTTACAAAAGCATTCATTTTACTATTTAGCTCCATTGATGATAAGAATGGTTCTCATAAAGAAAGTAAGCTCAGTTAATTCTAAAGCTGATAAGCTACAATTATTTCTAAGCTATTCAGCAGTCGAACTAATACAATTTGAGCCTAGACCAGCGCAATGTTTTCAAGCGTTTTTCCAAGAAAGGAAATAGAAATTGATACGTGACCAGAGTGCTCCGTCAACCCTTACACTTACAGACTTGATTTTCTCGGAAAATTAGTGAAAGGTGAATCCTATTACTTTGGCTAATTAACATCCTGATCATGATAGCGATCAAATAAGTGATAGAGAGTTTGTGATCTCTCCCATAAGAACAAGCAAGTTACTTCTTCTCATTTACTCAAATATATTAAACAGAACTTTATCATACCTATAAAGACGATTTTTGCAGCTATTATAATTTTAGAATCGTGATTTATATTTAATGGCAAATTTGTTATCAAAAATTGAGATTTATATAGAATGAAAGCAACTTAGAATTTTTTTAAAAAATTTTAATGAAAAATAAATCAAATGAGAATATCAGTATTATATTTTTTTTATTCCTAAATTTTAATTCATTTATCAATTAAATTGTTTTTAACACGATTCTTATTAATTTTTATGAGTATTAAGTAACATGCTCATGATTCATATTGCAATACTACGTCAGAAATGCTTTCCAAATGTTTCAGATGGCATTGCACAGGCAAAGGAGTTCCGAAAATTATTTCAGAGACTTGTTTTACACTCGATATAGTGATAATAGGATGGACAATTATACGAACCCGGAACTGGCTGATATGCATTTGCCTTATGGATCAGTAAAGAGTAATGGCCAGCGGCACAATCCTTGTACGACGCGTATTCCTAGTCGTAAATTTTTTTTGCTTGTCCCTGTCCATTTCTGGTAGAACGTTCATAACCACTTAGACATCACATTTAATTCAATAGTGGACCGGGCATGGTGGTCCGGTACACTGGCTTGTTCAACCGCCAGACTTATCCTGCCTTGATTACTTCTCTGGATATATAAAAAATAATTGTATATGCCTCTCTCACGCAGAGAAACTGGCTTCTTGGGAAATCTGAGACAAATCCGAAATCTTCAGGGATATTCAGAATTTTATATTTTTCGGTAGATTGTTGCATTATTTGCTTTAGAGCTATTATTTGCTATTATTATGAGGGCAACATCTCGAGCACTTTCTTTGAACTATGCTATTTTTGTTAATGGATATTTATAATTAAAACACATTCACTCACGTGGTGTCCTTTCATTTCCAGTGTTTTACATGTGCACTATGACGCCACGAAAACATTTCCGACCCCGTATTGACTGCTATGGGATTTCGAATCATGTAGGTATCTTGAGTTACATTTAAAGCTATTTAATCCAGAACAGGATGGAAGAGATTTGGAATTAAGTTTTATCATAATTTTCATCAAAAGCTAAATCAGATTAATAAAACCTAAATTTAAATTATTGCATTTAGTGCCAATTGCACCGATGCTTGTGCTCTTTTTAGTACCTCTGTGGGACTTGTATTTACATTCCCGTGCGAATTCTAGGTTCCGTCTCAGTAGCGAACAATAAGTGGCTTACACAAATAAAGCTGCTCAATTTGAATAATTTTTTATTGAATGAAGTATAAGAAATTCTAAAACTTTAAGTATTCTGGGAATGAATGAGTCTTCCCATTCACAGACGGTCTGTCTTGGGACATGGAAGCCACTGTTTGAAAAGTCTTATTTGAATTTTCTATTTTGGAAATGCTAAATCAATTCGCTAATATCTTGTTTATAATAAAAGCTTTTAGAAATTTCCTTTCCATCCATTCTTTCCAAATGGAATCGAATATTAATCCATTTCTTTCAGGAGTTTAGCTTCGAACAATCTAGAAGAATTGTGTTTTGATGCAACTTTTATTTCTATCGATTTCTTTTTTTTTTTTTTAGTTTTGATATCCTGTTATATTTTCGGACTTGTTGAGTACCCTTTGATCTAACCTAGTTAATGCTCAATCGACAACGCATCTGCCATCCCAGTTACAAAAGATCACCATTTGAAAACAACAAAACCAATTTTCAAATGATTGACTTTGAAATTAGTATGGAAAAGTTTTTGGGAATAGAATATTTGATGCAAAGTAAAAGAAAAAAATAACTAAATTTTTCCTTTACAGAAAATTAAAATATCGGCATAGTATATTTGTTATATTATCAAATTAAAATCTTATGTCTAGTGTCTTTTTATTCGAATAAATAAAAATTCCAAAAATTATTTAGAATATTATGAAACATTTCAAGCTCATTTAAGCTTTTTTTATAGTTGTATTTTTCAGAAATATGAAAACATTTTTAATTTTTAGGAATTTCATTATACATCAATCATTATATATCATCATCATCAGTGGCACAACAGCCCAGAGTGGGCCAAGGCTTTCTTTAAAGAGATTTCCATACATTCCTCTGGATTACAATGGTTCTCCAATTCTTAACTTTTAGTAGGGCAAAATCTTTTTCAACTGCGTCTATCCATCGCAACTTGGGTCGTCCTCTTCCTCTTTGTCGCTGTGGCTTTGCCAAAACGAGACTTTTTGCAGGGTTTAAATCATTCATTCTATACAAATGAGCTGTCTAGTTTAATCTATTGATCTTAATAAATTTTATAATATCTGAGTCTTTATAGCATTTATAAATTTCTGCGTTGTACCGTTTTCTAATTATTATGTATACTATTCATTATACATCAATCATTATGTATACCATTCATTATACATACTTTTATGAATATCATAATACATCGCAGTTTGATTTTTGATGATGAAATATTTCCGTTATTTAAGCAAATAATGAAATGTATACCACGTACAATTTATCCGTTCCGACGAAAATAAAGCCTTGTCTTGGAGAATTATCAGGTAACTAATCTGCATTTGCATGCCGTATTCGAGAAAACCCTGACAGTTCCCATCAGGTTGTCTAACAGTTGATTCAAACGTTGTCACAATCACCAGGGAGTCTCCTTGTTTTTTAAAATCCTGTGCATCGGACTAAATCAGTTGATCAAACCTTATATGCCTTATATGTCCTAACTGCTCACGTTGTCTGTAGTCTACGAATTGGGTATTAAAGACAGTTGCTATGCACAGTATTTATGCATTATTTTTATTACTTTTGTTTATTTTTATTTTTTTAATTATATTTATTTTTTATTTTATTATTGTTGTTATGCCTTATCTTATTTTTATAACAGGTGTTTTATTATATTGCCGATATTTGGATAAGAATTGACGATTATAGATTGGCGATATTTCAGTCTTCTTCTTAAGACTGAAATATCGCTCATTTTCAAATCTGATACTTGTGCCATAAAATCACACCAGTCGCCAAACTTGGCGATATTGTTTATAATTACAATCAAATTAACTATTGTATAGTATGGATATTTAAGTAATATGCACAAAGATATCGAATTTATATTTAAAAGACTTCAAAAAAAAAATTTTTTTTTTTTTTTCATTTCATTAAATGCCGAATTAACATACCGTAATCACTAATATAATATTTAAAAATATATTTTCAAAATATCTTCAGCTCAAATAATTTCAGTGGTCATAAAAATTACTTTTAAACTTTTTTAAAATGCTCAACACCTCACGATGAAGAACTTTTAGGTCAAAAATAAAAAAAGTGCTTTCACAAGTGCGAAAACCTGTTGCCTTCTTGACTGACAAATCGGGGCGACTTGATTCGAAAGGTGTTCGCTGGAATCGTTGATGAAATCACCTGCCTTTTTTTTTTTTTTTTTTCTTTCCGGAAGCAGCGGAAGTAGAAACAAAATTCCCGGAAACGAATGCAATTTCCGAATCGCTCGCTCTTCTGATTGATCGTGAATCGTTGCCAGCGGAAGGACTGCCACTTCACGTGGAACGCCTTAATTGCACTCAAACCTACTGCTGCGATTCGTTCATTTTATTTTTGATTGGAAGTTTTCTTTAATGATGATTTCGAATGTCATGCTGTTAGTACTCAAGATTAATTGTTTTTACAAACACAGTTTTGTTTTAAAACATTTTTTGTTACTGAAATCGAAAATATACATTGTTACAGTTGTGATCAATGAGTTTTTATTCTGTTTTGTTTATTTTTCTTAATCGAATTCAATTCGGAACGAGTCAAAATGAATAGATATCAAGTAAATTGAATCATTCGGATTGAATGAGTTGATTAGAATCAAAATTATAAACCTCTGATTCATCGCCTAAGCTATAGAGATCACAATAATCATTAAAAATGTTTTCATTTTAATCACTCTCTTCTTTTGTATACTGGAGAACATAGTTGAATGTCTGAATATAGTTCTCCTCATTCGTCGCCAAAGCTGTCAAGATCACAATTATCATTAAAAATGTCTTTACTTTTAATCATTTAGTTAAAAAAATATATATAAAGTCATTTTTAGTGATAATTGTGATCTTGGCAGCTTTGGCGACGAATCAGGGGAACTATATTCAGAGATTCAACTATGTTCTCCAGTATCCAAAAGAAGAGAGGAGCTACATGATATTTATTGCTAATTATCCTTAATATACATTACTTTTAATCATTTAGTAAAAAATATATATAATGGATATTAAGCAGTACTAAGCAATAAATATCAAGTAGTTCTTCTCCTCTTTTGGATATCAGCCTGATGGCCCATTGTCTTGTGCTCTGGCATTTGATACGACAGGCTTCAAGTTCAAGTCCTGGCAATGGAATGGATATTTGTGAGTGGTCCGGAAATCCACGTTAAACTGTAGATCACAGTTTAATTAGCCTAAAGTGTGCCCAAAATGACCGTAGAGTGACAAACCAAATCAAAGCTATCGAGATCACAATTATCACTAAAAATATCTTCATTTCTAATTACTTAGGAAAAACTATATAATGGATATTAAGCAGCAAATAACATACAGCTCCTCTCCTCTTTTGGATACTAGAAAGCATAGTTAAATCTCTGAAAAGCAACATGGAATCGCATAGAAAAACTGCTGCCAGACCTATAATGCTACATTTGAACTTGGATTTGCTTTAGAATAATGCAAGGTTAACCAAAATTGCTTTTTAGTCCAGAATTAAAAATTAATTTTCGTACGAGTCAACCCACTGTGTTCCGAAAAGGTACGCAGGGGCCTGAATGGCCGAGTGGCTAGCGCTCTGGTGCTCGGTACCACAGGCTTCGAGTTCGAGTCCCGGCGGTGCCATGGGTGTTTATAGTGGTTCGAAATCCACTTTAAACTGTAGGTCCCGGTCTGTTTAGCCTAAAGTGTGCATAAGATGACCGTAGAGCGACAAACAAAACAAAACCAAACCGAAAAGGTACAAATATGAGATACGAGCGTACTGGAAGTAATCCTTTAAAGGGATAAATTGCTACAATCTGGACAGTAATCATGTCAGTCAGCAATCAGTAAAGTCAGCCTAGAAGGCAACTTGTTTTGCGTTTATTATTTCGAAAGTGTTTGTTGATTTTTTGACCTAAAAATGTCTTATCCAGAAGTGTAAAAATTTTTTTTTATGCCTGCGAAAATATGCTGTATGCTCAAGTGATGAATACAAAATTTTATTTAGATTATTAAGATATGTTAAAAACACATTTATTGAAATGAATAAAGTAAACCGGGTAGACGTTATTTTCGTCTCTATTAATAAGTTTGCTTGCATGAATATTTATTAATTTCAGCATTTCTATGTTGGAAAATCTCTTAAAGAATTATTGCACGGAATATTTCTATTCTTTTTATCTGGGTTTTAATTAACACGAAAAGTTTGAAACAAGTGAAATGATTTTTTTAATGATAAATAAGATAAATTTTCAATATGAAGTCACGTGTACTACTATTAGTCCACGAATACGGTGATCTATTGAACACTTCTTCCAGTTTAGAAGAACTTTTTTTTTGTTTCTTTAGAAAAATATAATATTATATCAATTACTATAACGTTTTTAGTGTGTTTAGAATGTATATAATGTTTTTTTTTAGTTTAGTTTATCTGTTTTATAAAAATGATTCTTCCGCGAGGTGTCAAAGGGAACTGAGTTGAACTTACAATTTGGTTTGTCATTTTGTGCACACTTTGTTAAGCTGTAGATAGCGGTCTAATTAGCCTAAAATGTGCACAAAATGACCGTAGAGCAACCAACCAAACAAAGCCCATGATATTTTTAAAAAAAACCTTTTCTTTTTTTAACCCATCTACCATTTTTTTTAATTGAACTGGTTAAACTAACTAATTAAATGACAGTATGACTGAAGTGACTGAAATATAATTGAGTTTATATTAAATACCGCTATTATATGTTATAAAATAATGATAGTTTATATTAAATACCGCTATTATATGTTATAAAATAACGATACGCATTACCTGTGTCATTAATATAATTAAAAAACAATTTTTGCAATCTTTATTTTCATAAGTTAAATATTTATTCAGAAAGTTTTCGAAAACACTTTTAAGCTAGAAAAAATAATAATAATGTTTTTTTTTGCCTACCTCCGTCTATTCGAATCGATTAATCGATGGATGTCAAAGCCGCACTTGTCTTATCTGTAATTTGTAAGATTTCCTTAAATGGAAAACGCTGTGCCCTCAGACAAGAATCGATCGATGCAGTACAAACACCTGCCCACCTTGCAAACTCAGCCTTATTCACGGAAATTCGAAGAAAATTGTTTAGACATGTCGATGTCTTTTCTTTTTACCCAAGAGTTATTTGCACCACGTATTGTTGAGAAAACTTGTCAAAACCCCTTTTAATACAAATTTTTATTATCTAATGTAAAATTAAATGCTGAAGAGATTATTTAAATATTTAATATCTTTGAATCTATTTATTGAAATACAAAGTATCCATGAATTAGTCCTGATTTAATGTCATACAAAAAAAATCCTTAAAAGGTATCGTAAAAACATTTTAAATTATTTAAAAAAGCTCTGTGGGTTAATCAACTTTCATGTGGCTCCCCTTTGTAGTTGCTTCCTGAATGCCAATTGGCTAGAACTCCGACCTTTGGTACTACAGGCTTCAGGTACGAATACTGGCAGTGGCATGGATGTTTGTTAGTGGTTCAGAATCCCACGTTAAACTGTAGGTCCCGGTCTAATTAGTCTAAAGTGTGCCGAAATGACAGTAGAGCGACAAACCAAACTAAATCAAATCTTTTGTAGATCATACAAATGCAAACGGTACTCAAATTCAAGCCAAAGGTTTCCAGTATTTCAAGACTTATTGATAAAATAATAATATACTTTTAACATTTATATACATTTATATATGTTCAATACAAGACTGTTATACATGGTAATCTTAAACACAACCCCTTATAAAAAAAATTCCAAGAAGTAATATTTGGAGATCAGGCCTTTGGTACCACAAGCTGTAGGTTCGAATCCTGGCGGTGGCAGGGAGTTTGTGAGTGTGATGTTTGTGAGCAAACCCTGCTGTAAAAGTGAAATGAAAAAATAAATGATTTTGGTTCCACCTGAATCAGAAACATCATGAATGAAAATTTTCATTTGCCTCAGCGAAAGTTGAGTTTATTGATACCACAAAATTTGGAACAAATATCTCCAAGAGAAATTGCACTCTCTTCCTCATCATGGTGGCCTGATGACCAATTGGCTAGCGCTCTGGCTTTTAGTACCACAGGCTTCAGATTCAAATCCTGGAGGTGTCTGTGATGCTTGTTATGGGTTCGGAATCCACGTTAAACTGTAAGTTCCGGTCTAATTAGCCTAAATTGTGCACAAAATAACCGTAGAGCGACAAACAAAACCCAACTATCAAAGCATAGATAAATACAGAAATATATTAGAATGAAGTCGAGCTATATGACTATGCTCTCCAGTAAGTGGCGTAACAATACGATGGCAAGATGGGCAAATTGCCACAGGTCCTATCCCGAGCTGGAAAAAAAAAGCGAAGGAAGAGTATGAGTGAAGGATCCACCCTCGGATCAATAAAAGATTCGCTTCCAATTTTATCCATGAAATAAAAAAGTCTTCTTCCATAAAAGAACTGTCTGATTTATTAATCATAAGGAATCATTTTATGTCTTCAAGCTTTCCTGAAGTATGCTTGTAACAATTCCTGTGGAGTGCTGAGCGACCATTCTTAGAAATTAAAATTGATAAAAACCTATTAAGAATTTCAATGGGACAAGACAGATTACGCAATTTAGCTATTCCATGCAGCTAACATTTCATGGCTAGAAAGTTGAACCTTTATGCTCTCATCGACACTTTTACTGATCAAAAAGCCCGAAAAAAGAAATTTTAATAAATAAAATTTTTACTAAACAAACTGGTAATTTTAATTTAATACCCCCTATAAATTAAAAGTTCATAGTATCAACCAACAATAATACATATTTTCGGTGGTACTTTATTAAAAAGAAAATACAATGATGATACTTTGGATTGAAGGATCCAACATTTGAAAAATTTGCCATGGTCTCAGATGGTATAGTTATGGCACTACCTCAAGTATAAATTCTTATGAATGGCCATTAAAATAAATCCAATAATTTAAAAAACGATTCAGTATTGTTCATTTAGTTTTGCACTTTTCAGCGTGAACTTTGTATATTATTCCTGCAATTGCAATCTCGCGAAATAACAGATTTTAATGAAAGAAAGTTATAGAATCACGTTCATGGTACTTGGCACTTACAAGAAATTCATCAAGTTTATTCATGCAGGTCATAAAGTGAAACAATACAAATTAACTTAAATTCATGCCAGTATAGATTAATTATTCTGAAAAAAAAAACCTACAAGAGAATAATTATTTTTTCTTATGAATGACATGATGTCTTTTTCTCTTCATCTTCTTCTCCTCCAGGCGAACCGTGACTTGTTTAATTAGAGACTTGATTTTTTTTTTCCATCAGGGACCTACCTTGCCATTCAAACAGTCATTTGATGAGTAAAGGGAGAATCATTATCTTTCAGAAGAATTTCTAATGTGGCCCACATTTACACGGCACATCTAAGAAAACTTGGAAAAACTTCTACCAGGAAATCTGAAATTGTTAGGAGGCGCTCAACTAACTGTCAAAACTTGTCTTTTTTTTTAAAGCAGTGACTACAAATCATGTTGCCAGTAGATTAGAAGACTCGGGGTTTTTTTTTTTTTTTTTTTTTTTTTGTATACTGGATTAAGAGTCAGACGTCAATGGATATTAAATCTTGATTCTGAACGACTCGTGGCATGGTTCGTCGCTGGTGAGCATTAAGGCGGAGGTTCTATCTACTGGTGGCTTTGTTGTTAGACACTGTTTCAAAAAACGAGCAGAATCGATGGCGTTTGTGATGTTCAGCATCTTGCTTTGGGAGTCGGATTGCCTGGTGGAAGCTTTCCGGGTTTTCTCCCATATGATGTGCAATGGCATCAGTTATAACATTATCAGTTAGTATCTGCATTATACAGTATCAATCGGAACGAATACATTATCATCAGTTATCACCAAATAATGAAGAATACCTTTAAATAATTCCTCAGATTATGTTTTAAATTTGGGGCATTGTTACTCCGCGTCTGTGGCTTATCTTCAAGTTACACGCGCCCCCTGGGTAGTGCAAAGTGACTAATGTCTGTGCAGAACTTGCCTTAAGGCACCAAAGACAATTGTTTAAGTTGCTGTCAGCTGCATTAGAACGAAAAAAAACACTTTTTAAATTTTCCTGCCCGACTCGTGGCTCAGCGGCAACGCGCACCACTGGTGAGGTTTAATCTGACAGGCTGAGGTTTAATCCACTGGCGGTTTTGTTGTAGACACTGTTTCAAAAACGAGGTGGCTCGATGGCGTCCGGGATGTTCAGCATCTTGCTTTGTTAGTCGGACTACCTAGTGGGAGTTTTCCGGGCTTTCTCCCACACGATTTGCAAATGAGGGTAGTTTCTCTAAAAGTCCTCCATGAAGGCACTGCCCTCCTTCTTCAGCGACACGGAGCCAAATCAGAATTCTACCTACGGGTGCTCCATTACAGAACAGAAGCTGTCCCCAACCCTCTTTCATTGTTCCATGAGAACACGGATTCATGAACTTGGTCTAGATGTTGCTGTCTACCAAGTGGGATAAAAAAAAGGTTTTGATATTTGGAGGTAGAAGTAATGGGTTCGATTCCCATAAACTTAATTAGGACAACTTAAAGTGGCACATGAATTATCCAATAATGTTAAGGATTTTAAAACATGCTTTACTGTTGTTAGATTGGTTGCATGATTGTCTTCGTGATTTTCCTCGCTTGTAACTAACATAAGTTGATCCATTAACCTTAGAAAGATCTTCAGGAGAGTATTCTGGAAAAGTTGCCTCTGGTAAAACTTGGACAGCGGGTAAAGATCTACTAGAAATTCTTTTAATGCATTCATACCTATTTAAAAAAGAAAAAGACAAACTTATTTTTCTTAGAATTTATTCTGCTGAATAACTTTTTCTGTATGATTCATATTTGTTAACAAGTCTGTTAACCAGATTATGGGGGAAAGCTTTAAGCGGATTTCATAGTTTTCTGTGAAAAAGCTGGTTACTGTGGGATGAGGAAATGAATTGCAATACAAACACTGGGTTTCGTCATAGACACGGAAAAGTGATTTTTGATTCTGCTACGATTTTTTTTTTTTTTTTTTTTTTTGTCTTGTCTAACTCAAACTATCTTCTGTCACTTTATGGATTCATCGTTAATTCGTCATGTCTCGATAGATGGTATAGTTCTCAACATCTTTGATACACCCATTCGTTCTTTCGCTTTCAATTTTTTTTTATTTTTTTTTATTGATTCCAGATTCGAATTTTTTTATTATCCCTCGTTACTGGATTGCTGACTTGACGCTAATGTGAAGATTATGGAGGAAAAGACGTTTTGTATTAAACGGATTTCATAGATTTTTGCAAAAGGCTTGTCATAGTGGGATGAGGAAATGACTTGCAAGACAAGCATTGGGTTTCGTTATGGTCACGGGAAAGTGATTTTATTTTTGATTCTGCTATGATTTTTTTTCTTGCTTAACTCAAACTAGCATGTCTATCTTCTATCACCTTAGGTCATCGTCAATTCGTCATGTCTTGATAGATGGTATAGTTCTCACCATCTTTTATCTGCAGATTCGTTCTAGAGTTTTCAATAATTTTTTTTTTATTGACTCCAAATTCGAATTTTTTTATTATCCGTCGTTACTGGGTTGCTGGTGTGTTTCAAATGAAATTTAAATTTGATTTATCACTGTTTTCCGCTTGATAGCACATACCTGCTGTCCTACATATCATTAGAGTTCATTAGATTTTTGCTTGCTTTTTATATACTATATTACGTTCATTATAGAAAAACTATTCTTTATTATAAAAAATACATTCTTTATTATTAGTTTTTTTTTAGAAAAAATTACTTTGTTAAACAGCAGGCATAAATAAAATACTCTGATTTAATAGTTTTGATTTTGAACGGATATTTGCTCACAGAAATTGTCAATCGGAATTAATTTGTTTATTAAAGTAAGCAAAACAAGCATTTGTTAATAAACATACAAAAATCTGAGAAACAAATTTTGGAATTGGGGTGTATAATAGAATTTGTGGTGTATTTTCTCTTTATTTTATTCTAAAACATGTCATCACACGGACTTTTATTAATATAGTGCTTCTAGCCTTTTAAATTTTTAACTTTAGAACATTTTAACTGTAAGGCATGCTTGTAAGACCTTTTGACCGTTTTTGTTAAGATCGTCTGGCCTTTTCCTTTTGTAATTTTGATTTTTTTATATGTTCTTTTTGTTTCTACAGTAAGTGGTCAAATTTGTATGGATTGAGTTCCAATAAAACTAAGGGTAACAACAACATATTTTATTCTGAAAGAATAAAATATGTTGTTGATAACCAGTATGCTTCTGACCAATCAACCAGTATGCTTCATTTGATTGTCGTTAATACTAACCCGACAGCGTTTAACTTTATTCAAGAAATTGATCAACTTAATATTAGCATCAACAATTTTTCATCATTCGTTGAGTGCGAAAACCTCAATGATCATCTGAACAACATATTTTATTCTGAAAGAATAAAATATGTTGTTGTTATAGTTAGAATATGTTGTTATATGTTAGAATTTTTGTTTGTGATATTTTTGTAAATATCACAAATAAAAATGAAATGGACAATATTAACTGACATATTGTATACATATTTTCCTGATTATTAATTTTCGAAAGATAACTAAAAGGTATTCATTATTTGATAAACCCCACCGCATGTAACTTTAAAGCATGATTTGTTATAAAACGGCCAACTCACTTGAAATTGGCGAGAGAATTCCCTTAAAAAAACATTTAAGAAGTCAAACACTTACAAGCGTAAATGCCTCTTTATTAGCAAAAACAATAACACGTTTAGCATTGCATAGTATGAATCACAGTACTAGAAACAGGCAAATCTCTTTGACAAACATGCACGGCAATTAACCTTTGGGAGAAAAGTTGCTGCCAAATGACACAGCAGGCAAAAGTCTGCTGCGGAAATTGCCGTCGAATTAAATCCTTTTGCATTCATTTCCGAGTTTGAATTCCGGATTTGTTCCATTTCAAGGAAAGCGGGTGATTCATTTTCAGAAGGTTAAAAACAAAAACTTCTTTGGTTTAACGAAGCAGAATAGTTTCTGACAAATTCTTGGTGTTTTTGTTTGTTGACATTCTAATAGCTTTGGCATGATCGCTTTATACAATCACGGTTAAATGTTTTTTAGTAGAAATGTTTTTGAAAATTTGATTTGATTTATTTTATTGTGGAGATAAATAATTTACTTCACTTTTTATCATCCTATTTTTAAATTCTTACTTCATTATTTTTTAATTAATACCCTTTCTTGTTTATTTTTTTAAATATATTTGAAATATTACTATATCAGTACATTTTAATAAAATTAAAAAAAAAATTTTTTTGAAAATGTCATTTAGTTAAAACTTTAAAGGAAAAAAATGACTGCAATTACAAAGTATGCTTGTATAATTTTATTATATTGTTTTTAAGGTTTTAGAATTCTATAAAAATCTGCCTTAAATTTTCACAAAATTCTGATCTTATTTATTTTTTTAGTAAATTAATAATTATCTCAAAACTTTCTTTTAACGTTTGTTTTGGGATTTTATTCAATCTGTTTTGAAATCCTTATACTGATTTACGCTATTTAAATATTCATGATATGCAAATCAGAACTTGATTTGATTGAACCTAATAAGCCTTTTAAAAATAAATATGTTAAATGCCATCAAGAAATTGAAAGCGTTTTCTAGAAGAATTGATTTCCAATAAAATTTTGCGTAATTAGCAAACATTAATTATGTTTTTCAGAACACATTAGAACAACAGCAAAAAAAAAAAAAAAAAAAAAATCAGAAATAATAAAAAGGGGGTTCATCGAATTGTCATCATTGTTCGATTTGTATTCCAGTGGTCACGTGTGCAGCTAAGCGTGAAGGAGAACTCGGGTACAAATCCGGTCTGTTAGTCTGTTACAGTAGCTGTTTTCAAAACAGTGACTCGATGGTGATTGTCACAACATGTGTAAAACACATCACCTCCTTAGTCTAGTCAAATCAGCTAGCTTGCAGGAGAGATCAGGTTCAAATACGCTGGTGACGTCTATTACAACAGCTGCTTTCAAAATAGGGACTCGATGGTGATTGTCACAACATGTGTAAAGCACCTCACATCCTTAGTCTAGTCTAGTCTGCTCAGGCTCCCTAGCTGACTAGCAGCTAGGGAGCCTGAATGGCCGAGTGTCTAACGCTCGGAGCCACAGGTTACAGGTTCGAGGCCCGGCGGTGACATGGAGGTCTGTATTGGTTCGGAATGCACTTTAAGCTGTTGGTCCCGGTCTCATATGACTGTAGAGCGTCACGAAGCCCAGTCAGACTTCGCATCCTCACATTGTTAGTCTGGCTGCTTGAGTGGGATTTTTCCGAGTTTTCTCGCATAAGTCATGTAGATGAGGATAAGTTATTCCAAAACATTCCCCTGAAAGGCAACGTCCTCCCCTCATCGCCTGTTGGTGAGTCGTTCGGGGCATACATCAGTGGAGCACGAGGTCCACCGATGTTCAACAAGAAGATAATTGCCTCGTATCAGTCTACTCATTACTATATTAAATTAAATAGTACAGAGGTTTCGAGTACATTTCCGGTGACCGAAACATTAGTTTGAATTCGCGATATTGTCATAAATTTCAAGTAAATCTTTAGACAATGTGAAAATCTATCGATATTAAAAAAACAAAGTGCATTTTTGTCCTAAACCCCAACCAATATCACGCTGGGTAGCTACAACTTGGGCGTGAAACGACTTGTTTCATTGCTGCTTCTCGGCTCTGAGAAAGAAATTTTTTAGAAATCCATGATGCTTTTTATAACAAAATTGATATTCTGATTTGGGTCCTGATGGTCGAGTGGCACTCGATACCACAGGTTTCGGGTTCGAGTCCCGGCTGTGCCATGCATGTTGTAGTGGTTCGTAATCCACTTTAAACCGTGGGTCTCGGTCTAACATGATCGTAGAGCGTTGATGGGGTATTATTATTCTGCGTCCGTAGCTTATCTTCAAGCTACACACACCTCCTGGGTAGTGCTAAGTGAGTAACGTCGGTGCAGCACTTCCCTTAAGGCATAAAAGACAACTGTCTAAACGTTTGCCAGCTGCATTAGAAAAAAAATATATTCTGATCTGCTATTGAAAATTGTGTCATTTTAATCGAATTTCAATAAAGTCATTTTAATAAAAAGACTTGTCTGAAAGTGGGAATAAAAGCTGACGTAACGACTGTTTAACACTACTTCAATTCGAAATACCAAATAACTTAAACTCGATTCAACGCGTGACTAAAAACCTAACATGCATGAACGAATCTCATTACATGACGTCACTTCCGTTTAGTTAAAATTGCCTTTTTCCATATGTAGGCAAGGTTACAAGTCGTTTCGTTGATTGAAATTCAGTTAGATGGAGAGATTAAATAATGCTGGTTTAGCTTGTGACTTTGCTGTTGGAAGAACAGCAATTTCAGTTTCAAATCACTTGAAACCTATGAATAATAGTTAAAAAGGATATAAATGCATTTGGAGGGAAATTGCAATCTTTAACCCTTTAAAGAATGAGGACTTTTATCTTCAAACACAGTTTTATCTCAGGCTACTTTTTTTTTATATCCTAAACTCGAAAATTTGCATTATCACACTTATAATCAATAATTTTTAACCCGTTTTATTAATTTTTTTTATTATTGAAATTCAAGTATAAATTTAACCACCCGGATTTCATGTATGTAGATAACCATAATCCCCTGATATATATCACCAATGTTTTCAAGATCGCCGTACGAGATATCGCTGTTATTATCACAAAAATTATCTACATTTTTACTTATTTTGAGAACAATAACGGAAAATAAATCCAAGCAGTTATCAATAAATAACACTCCAGGTCTTCGTCAAATTTTTGGGTACTGAAAGTCATCGAGTCGATTGAAAGAGCAAGAAATCGCTGTAGAACAATATGGAATCATAGAATCACTGTAGATCAACATGTAATCATGGAATCGCTGTAGATCGATATGAAATAACTGTAGATTAACATGGAATCATGGAATCGTTGTAGATTGACATGAAACTGTATATTAACATAAAAATCATGGAATTTCTGTATATCGACATGGAAAATCGCTGTAAATCATCATGGAATCGCTGTAGACCATGGAATCAGGGAATCGCTGTAGATCACCATGAAATCGCTGTAGACCATGGAATCAGGGAATCGCTGTAGATCACCATGGAATCGCTGTTAATCAGCATGGAATCAGGAAAGTCTGTTTCCAGGTGTACTATATCACAAATGAACTCTTTTTTGCCTAACAATAATACAAAGTCGCACAAAATATTTTTTTTTAGTCTAGTTTTCATTCGAGTTCTCGCGGTTTTCTAAAAGATATAAACATTATACTTACGTATTAACGGTACCTTGGCGACAGTTGCGCCAATAAAGAGCACACGCTCCAACCGCAGCTAGAGATTAGGCGCCAATCTACACTTAAAATTTTGTTCCAAATAATAAAATATATATGGAACACTTCATTTAAAATCAAAACGCTTTCAAAATATTTTTATTCCAAATAATAAAGATTGGCGACACTTAAAAACCGCCAAGTCTGTCGCCAAGGTACCGTTAATACGTAAGTACCGAATATACTCTGGTTAATGCGTTAAGTTAAAAATTAATTTAAAGTTTATACGTTGTTTATTAAAGCGTCATCTAGTTTATAACAGTAATCATAACCATTAACTTATAGATTTTAAATAGCATATTGTCAAAATGTTACTTCAGAAAAAAACTGCAATGGCGTATTATTTTTGTGTTGATTCATTAACTTATGGATTATGCATTAATTCCTTTCCTGGTTGCCACACGTACAATTATAAATAAGAGAGAAATACGCGAGGGAGGAAATCATTTCTCGTAGCAGAGGTTTTCAAGCGACCAGTTTTCAGGGCAACTTGCTGCTGGCAGCCATGTGTGAGTCATGATGAATCACTGCTTCACCTGAAAGGGAAAATAGCGACTTTTCCATTTTCTTACTCTTTTTCTCAGGTCGTGAATTATGCATATTTCATTTTCCGCAACCGAGACTGATTTTTGCGGAGACTAGTTAAGTCACCTTCAAGATACTTATTCAGTTGATAGTTTTTGGAATAGATGTCATCACTTGTGATGTAGATGTTTAAAAAGAACGGTTTGTGATTTACGAAGTATTATTTTAATTTTTTTTTTTTTTTCCATAAATTGAGCTACTTATACTTTCAAAGTCGGGAGATGCAAAATTGAGTTTTTCGATTATAATTTGAAAGTATATGCCGCTATCTAAATTAAATCTAAATGTCTTATTTTTTTGTTTAGGCCTCATTTGCTTTTCCCTGATGCAATCTACAGAATACAAAATACACAACAAAAATCCTTTTTTAGTATAATTTATTTCAAAATTACGTTTTAAGTTTTTAATATATATTACTAAAGCATATTTAATGAATTGTCTATCCTGTTATGCCAAATTTAAAATAAATTTTTCACAGTAAATGTTTAATCTATCATTTCAGATGAGCATATAAGATTTCGATTTAACTAAATTTAACTAAATTTATTTCTCCTTTTTTTTTTCAAAATAATTTTATTTGCATTTTATTATTTTTTTGTACCCACTTTTGTGGATTAGATTAAGGTATTTGCCCATCCATTCACAAGTACATATTGTTGGATACTCTGATTATTTAATTAAAATTGTGATTGATTCAGTATACCGATTTTGTGACTAGAAGCTTCTAATTGTGAAATTTATTTGTTTTTAATTAAAGGCACACAATTTCCATATGGGCCACACAAGTACAACATGAGACTTAGAAAAGTGAGTAATATTCACAAAACATTTGCATATAATGCAACAATACGAGAAAAATTATAGACGGATTTTAAAAAAAATAATAAAACAAAAAAATTAATCGGCTGAGTCGATATAGAGTTATTTATAAAATTTAGAATGTGATGTAAGAACGAAATGAATTACAGAAATCTTAAACAACGAAAGAAAAAGTATCAATAAATCATATTGAAGCAATAAATTATCTTCATCGGCTATCCGTTCACAACTGAAAAAGAAAACAGATTAAATGAAAAGTAAAAAAAAGTAAAAGAAATTTTTAAAAAATTTAAAAAAAACTATAAAATTTCAAAAGATTTTATAAAAATGCACGTAAAAGAAATTTTTTAAAGAAAAGAATAAAAAAGGGTGTAAAAAATTTTTTTAAAAAATAGAATAAAAAAACTACAGAATTCCAAACGATTTTATAAAAAAGCACGTAAAAGAAATTTTAAAAAAAATTTTAAAAACCGTAAAATTTCAAAAGATTTTATGAAAATGCACGTAAAAGAAATTTAAATAAAAAAAATTATAGAATTGCAAACGATTTTATAAAAAAGCGTGTAAAAGAATTTTTTTAAAAAATAGAATAAAAAAACTACAGAATTCCAAACGATTTTATAAAAAAGCATGCAAAAAAAATTTAGAAATTTAATAAAAAAACTAAATTGCAAACGATTTTATAAAAAAAAAAAACAATTTTTTAAAAAAATGAATAAAAAAACTACAGAATTCCAAAGTTTTTGTAAAAGAAATTTTAAAAATTTTATCCGTAAAATTTGATTTTGGAAAGCCCACGAGCCCATATAAATTCATGATTGAATTGCAAACGGGAAAAAAGTAAAATTTCAAAAGTTGTGAAAATGGAGAAATTAAAAAAAGGTAGAAAAAACTTTCAAAAGATTTTAAAAAAATGAAAATGCACGATTTAAAAGAAATTTCCGTCCAAACGATTTTATCTTAAAAGAATTTTTTTAAAAAATAGAATAAAAACTACAGAAAAAGAAATTTTAAAAAAATTTTTAAAAACCATAAAATTTCAAAAGATTTTATGAAAATGCACGTAAAAGAAATTTAAATAAAAAAATTATATAATGGCAAACGCCGGTAAAAGAATTTTTTTTTAAAAATAGAATAAAAAACTACAGAACCAAACGAAACCTAAAAGAAATTTTAAAAAAAAAATTTTAAAAACCATAAAAGCGCAAAAGATTTTATGAAAATGCACGTAAAAGAAATTTAAATAAAAAAATTATATAATTGCAAACGATTTTATAAAAAAGGCGTAAAAGAATTTTTTTTTAAAACATAGAATAAAAAAACTACAGAATTCCGAACGATTTTATAAAAAAAGCACGTAAAAGAAATTTAGAAATTTACTTAAAAAAAAAAACTAAATTGCAAACGATTTTATAAAAAAAAAATGAATAAAAAGGCGCATGGAAGTAATTTAAATAAACAAGAATAGCTTCTGAAAGTAATTTTAAATTAATAAATAAACCAATAAAAAATATTGAAAGTGATCCAGGACATCGCTGACACACTCTCCCCAAAATAATACCCATATATTTCATGAGTAATAACTAAAAATTAAATTAAATAAATAAATAAACTTATCATACAAAACCAACAAAAAAAAAAGCATCCCATTGAATCCAACAGTAAATTATATTGGCGATTATTTGTAAGTCGTCGGATATATTGCATGATATTTTCTTCATAATTGGCACAAATTTGAGATAGATCCTATTAAAAAGTTCTCGTGTAAGTTAATCTTTTTTAACAATTATACCCTAACGATGTGTTAGAATAAATAAATATTGTTTTAATGACAATAACTATTGTTTGTTCATTATAATAACTTGACTCAAAAATAATTGTTTGTAAATTTCAGCAATAAAAGAAATAGTTGGTGCATATATTTTTAAATATCAGTGCCTATCAATATTGTATTAAAGAATAACAGTAAAAAAATCTAATCGCCAAGAAGTTTTTAATTTTGTTTGTTTTTGGTTTTTCACATCTTGTGAAGTTGTAGGGGGAAAAAATCCCCATTTTGTTTTTATTGGAGGAAGCCAATGGGGAAAACCACCAGTAGAGGTGTGCTATTGGTCCGAGAGGAGGAATGTAGTGACCCAGATTTCTCTGGGCTTCTCGAGAAGTGGGGCAGCGACGGCGCCTACTGTGCCCAAGCGAACCGTGGCCTTGGCTGTGTGTGTGCAGACAGTGTAGATCACTCTAGCAGGTGGGCGGGGCACGGGCTGATTGTTTTTACCTACGTGCATCGGGTTTAATGCATGAAATTGAAATTTTCTTTATTTTAAATTTCATTTAAAAAAGTTGATTTTCTTTTTAGTAATTACTTTACTAAAACATTTGATTTCATGCTATTGACAGATTGTTATAAAGTTTATTAATTAATAAAAAATCTTCTCGATTATATATCTGGTTCAGAGCACAATCATATTCACTCGTGCCAGTCCATGAATCCAGTAAGCTTGTCGGTCATCTATTTGTGAATAAAAATTGATTGGCATCTGATGCCACAGTAGTTAGGATCGCAAACCTGACCAATCTGTCTGATGACCAATTGGTTAATATTCTGACCTTTGGTACCACAGGTTGGGGTCTTGATGGCCAAATGGCTAGAGTTCTGGCGCTCGGTACCACAGGGGTTCGAATTCCGCTGGTGCCATGGATGTTTATATTGGTTCGGAATCCACTTTAAGCCGTAGGTCCCGGTCTCATATGACCGTACAGCATCACAGAGCCCTATCAGACTTCTCACCCATATCATTCGGGGCAATTCAGCTACAGGCCCAGTGATGTGATGTGGTGTGGTGTGGTGTGGTGTAGTAGTAGTAGTAATGGTAGTGGTGCCACAGGTTTCGGGTTCAAATTCTGGCGGTTGCATAGGTGTTTCTTAGTGGTTCGGAATCATGGATGTTTGTTAGATGGCATGGAATTTGTTAGTGGTTTGGGCCTGATGGCTTGCTCATGATGACTAGCTGGGTAGCTAGTGTTCTAGACCTCTGTACTACAGGTTTCGGGTTCGACGGTGTCATGGATGTTTGTAGTGGTTCGGAATCCACTTTATACCGTAGATCCCTGTCTAATAGGATCGTAGAGTGTTGTGGGTGTAGTGTTACTCGCGTCTGTAGCCTATCTTCAAGCTACACGTGCCCCCTGGGTAGTGCTAAATGAGTAATAGCTGTGCGGCCCTTGCTTATGGAATAAAGATAACTATCTTGTATTGCCAGCTGCATTAGAAAGAAAAAAGATTCGGAATCCACGTTAAACTGTAGGTTCCAGTCTAATTAGCGTAAAGTGTGCACAAAATGACCGTAGAATAGTAAACCAAACCAAATCACGAACAACACTGGAAGGGGAGAAGTTCTAAAAGCCTTCACCCACATTTTCAAACTGAGTGGGTGAGACTTTCTAATCTACATATTTAATATTCCCTTACCTAACGTATAGCAGAAAAATTGTAGGTGTGGTGCGCTTATCAGGTAATAAAATAAGATCTAATAAAGGTAATTTTTGTCTACTAAAGGGTTACCACGCTAATAATCGGACTGCTATATATCTAGGCTGCTATTCTGGGTTTTTTTTTTCGGTTTATCGCTCTACGGTCATTTTGTGCACACTTTAGGCTGATTAGACCGGCGCCTACTGTTTAAAGTGGATTACGAATTACTCACAAACATCCATGCCACCGCCAGGATTCGAACAAGCCTGTGTTACCAAAGGTCAGAGCCTATTGGTCATCAGGCCACCCTAATATTCTAGGAATAGATGAATTTCGTTGTGCAATTGGTTATTTATAATTCCAAATAATAATATTCTGATTAATTTTAATTTTGAATTAAAAAGATATGCAATAATTATTTTGAAATTATAAATTGAACTGAATAAAACATCAAATCCATTAAGATGGTTATGAATGACGAAACACAATCTTCCTTTTTTTAATTGACATTACTAGAATATGAAACTCATCTATTGGAAATTATTGATTAAGATTGTCTGAGCTTGATATTTATTAAAAAAAATGCGTGACTTGGTTGAACTTTGGCTTTAATCAGCAGATAATTAGATTGGTGTCGCTCTGGTTGGGTGCAAAAGCGCCTTTTAACATGGAAATGACGTATACAATATCCTGTGCAATTAAAATTGCAAGCAATGTGTTATGGTCTCTTTAACGCCAACAATCCAATTTTTGTACTAGTTGTTTCCTGTCTGTTTCATGTCTTGATGAATAAAATTTGTCAATGAGAATCCTGAAAAGGAAAAGTTTTGCAATACATTTTTAAATAATCAAAATAATTTTTGTTTTTGTTTGTTGTTCGTCGTTGTTGTTTCGGATTACTGATAGGGTCTAGCTATTAGACCAAATCCATAAATCCATAAACCTCTAAAAACTGCAAGAATTAGCAGAGGTACAGCAAAAACCTGGTCCAATGTAAAATCTCGCCCAATCAAGACAGTTTAAAATGAGCAATATCAGCAATGTTTGGGTGGTCCAACACTTAGTGCAGGTCACAAAAATGTTCATAGGTGAGACTCCTCAAGTGTCCAGCGGCCTGATGGCCAATTGACTATTGCTCTGGCCTTTGATACCACATGCTTCAGGTTCCGAATCCTGGCGGTGGCGTGGATGTTTATGAGTGGTTCGGAATCCGTGTTAAACTGTAGATCCCAGACTAATTAACCTAAAGTGTACAAAAAATGACCGTAGGGCGACAAACTATCAGGTTTTAAGAAAATTTATGTCTAATATAGGGTTAACACGCTAACCACTGGACGTATATATCTTTCAGGAATATATTAATTATGTTGTGCAATTGGTTAATTATAGCTCCAAATAATAATATTCTGATTAATTTAAATTTTGAGTTTTTCAAAATAAATATTTAGGTTTTTTTTTAGTTATAAATTAAACTCAATAAAACATCAAATTTACTAAAATAATAATGGATGACGAAACACAATTTTCTATTGCTAATTGACGTTGCTGGAATATGAAACTCATCTACTGGAAATTATCGATTGGATTTGCTTGAGCTCGATATTTATAAACAAGCGTGACTTGATTGAACTTTGGCTTTAATCATCAGATAATTTGATTGGTGTCGCTCTGGTTGGATGCAGAAGTGCCTCTTAGCATGGGAACGGCGTATCCAATATTCTGCGCAATTAAAATTTCAAGCACTCCTATTTATTATGGGCTCTTTAACACCACAATCCTATTTTTATACTTGTTTTTGCCAATGAATGAAATTTATCAATGCGAATCTTGGAAAGAGGAAAGTTTTGCAATATATTTTTAAACAATCAAAATAATTTTTGTTTTTGTTTTTTTGTTGTTGTTTCTGATCCCCAATAGGGTCTAGCTATTAGACCAAATCCATAAGTCCATAAACCTCTAAAAAGTTTAAGAGGAAGATGTCCAGAAAAAACCTCTTTCAATGTAAAATCGAGACAGTTTAAAATATGAGCAGGTGATACTTGAGCAGTCCTACACTTGGTGCAAGTCCCAAAAAATCTTCTGCTTTTGTCCACAGAGGAGACTCATCAAGTGTCCAGCAGGCTGATGGCCAATTGGCTATCGCTCTGGCCTTTGGTACCACAGGCTTCAGGTTCAAATCCTGGCTGGGGCATGGATATTTGTGAGTTGTCCGGAATTCATCTTAAACTGTAGGTCCCGCTCTAATCACCCAAAGTGTGCTCAAAATGACCGTAGAGGGACAAACCAAAACTCGCCTCAAGTGTCCACTGGCAAAACGTGGTAAGTAAATTTGTTGGCTTCTATGCCCCCTAAAAGCAGAACACCACCAGGGCGATCTCTCGAGTACCAGTCGTGTTGGAATTGAGTGGTTTTGTTTAAAAGAATTTGATCATGACAGATAGCAAATGAAGTGAAATGAAAAGGAACATTATTTTAAACACATTGTTATAAAGAAAACTTTTTCTCTATTTTTAAAAAAAATTTAACTATTTTTAAATAGATCATTATTAAAATTTAAAAAGGTTAAAAAAAATTACTATCGCTTTATCAAATGTCTTTAGAAAACTTTTTCTCGAAGAATAACATTTCTAAAATGAGTAATCCTTTAAATATCTTTTGATTTTATTACTTTTTTATCAACATTAAAACACAGATTTTTATTTTTATTTTAACTGATTACATTTTTTAAAAAAAATTCGTTAGTAGATTTAAATTCAAACAAAGAGAAAAATTATGGAAAAAGATTTTATATCTATGACCTTAAATTAATATTTTAAAAATCATTATTAAAATGGAAATAAAAAAGAAAAAAAAATATTTTACTTGAGTCTTAATCAGATTCGGTACAAAACATACCATTCAGGTAATAGCGTTATTATCAAGCATATGAAATAAAATTTATTTAAAAAGAGAAAATATACTTATATTGCTTATAACTACTAAGCAATGCAATATTTCAGGCGCCAAGAATTTTAAAAGCAAATGATGTCATAAAAGTTTTTGTTCGTGAAAACAAACAAACAAACAGAAATCTTCCTTCCAAAAAAAGAAAAGGAAAGATCCGGGAGAAATAAACCCTTTTAGATATCTGTAAAAGAAGCCAAGAGTTTCGTTATCGAGTGCTTCATTATCAGTTTGTGCCATTGTACTCTTATCTCGCAGCAGCTCTGATTGTGACATTTATCTCTTGATGACAATGGAGAGATGGCTAATTCCAAAACAACCACTTCTACGGCAACAGATCTCACTTATCTGCTTAATAACAAGAGCAATCTCCTCGGGACAAATGTTGCGCTTCAAAACGAAAAGAGTTTCTTCTTCTCAGGTACACGCATTGTTGGCGTAAACAGTTTGAATTGAACGGCATGCAAAAGTTCAACATGATGATGGCGTTGAAGATTATTGGAGCTCACTGGCCCTGTCAGGGGACTCATCTCCGGTGGTGACAAACATACATAAAAGAATGAAAACATTGGCAATGCCCAGAGTTTGAAGGAAATCGTGAGAGTTGAAAAGGTCCAACACTTCAAAATTTAATTTAGGTAGGAGATTAGAGCAGAATATTCCTAGGTCTTTTAAAATTAGAGTGCGGTTCATTGTGTTCGATCTCTTGAATGGCCAGATGTTGGTGGTTGTCAGTATTATTGAAGAATATTTCTGAAAGTTTTTTCCAGTGCTTTTTGTGAGGTAGCAGGGAGATGGACCTTTGAATATCAGCAAAATGGTAGAGTGGGTAAATACTCGTCTCACGCAGAATTCGTGAGTTCGATACTATTAATAATTTCCAATGGGATATCCAAAAGTTTAACAAAGGCATCGTGATTCAGTTGATAGGAAGTTGGGTTTCTGAAAAGAAGCCCACTTCCAAAGGCAAGAACCAAAGCCAAAATGAGAGCTTCAGTGTCTATACCAGAAAAGGCCATGATCACATGATCTGTAGGTGGGAATGTCCATCCGTGGGGTTTCAGGAAAAGGATAGGAAATGGCAAACCTACCTATTTCCCTAGATGCCATCCTGGGGGCTTGAATAACTGAGTGTCTAGCACTCGGGCACTCGGTGCCACAGGTTTCGGGTTCGAGTTCCCGGCGGTGCCATGGATCTTTGTAACGATTCGGAATCCACTTTATATGTCCCAGTTTTATATGACAGTAGAGCATCACAGAGCCCAAATAGACTTCTCATCCACATCTTTCCCAAACTGTGAAGGGGCAACTCAGCTCTTGGCATGGTGTGGTGGTATAGCAGTAGGTGCCCCCTTTAGGGGATATCTGGTAATCCAAATGTATCCTCTAATACATTTGGTAATCCAATGTATAAGAGAGGCATCCAAAAGGAAATCCATACATGGTAACCAAGTGTATCCAATATGTGAATTCTTTATAGTATGTGGTAATCCAAATGTATGTGATGCTCTCGATAGTGCTTAATCTACACTGTTTTTAGTGGGAAATGACACGTTAAAGGAGATAGCATTCGAAAAATATAACATTGAATAAATTTTCAAATATCATAGACTATCCAATATCCTGATTGTTGAATTAAATGCACTGATCAAAGATTTTTTTTTAAATATTGTACCTTTTAAGAAATATTTTAACAGTTAGAAATCAATGTATTGTGCTTTTTTCATTCTCGGAATTCGAACTTTGGGATTAGTTGTTATAATCATACTTGCATTGGGCTATCGTTTGTTTTAAAAGAAACAAGCATCACATAATATGACATGATAGTGCTGAAACATTGGAGTTATGTAAAAATCAGTTGATGAATTACTTGAAGGCAAAAAAAAAGGAAAGATTTTCAAATTATAACTCATAAAGCATCAAGCAATAATATAAAGCATAAAAAATAAAGGAAAATTTTTTTATGGAGATTGAAGTTTAGAGCTTTTAAAAAAGTAATTTATCCATAATAATAGGGCATAATGTGGATAGTGTATTAATGTGAACAGGAAAAAATACTTATTCCGTCCACATTTATTCAAATATAAGACAATGTTTTGCGTAACCATTGGAAATTATCATTACGTATTTTTATCAACGTATATCATTTTGTATCAACTTTTAATTTCCCAAACGTTGATTCCATTTTCACTTATGATAAAATTTATTGGAATAGTGTATTTAAAAAATATTTTACATAAATTTTGTGCCTTGTGAAAAAATCTTCTCAGTTTTGTAAGATTCAGTAGAAATTGCTTCTGGTGGCTTGTTTGTTTATCAATTACTATTTACCTTGGCATATATATATTTGTAAAACAAGAGATAATAATATTGATAGACTTCTTTTAAGTATAAGTTTTTGAATAACTGAATCTATGATAAATAAATCTGTCTTGTTAAAATTAGTTATTAGTCTTGAATATTTTAATTGTTTCTGTTTGTGGGCAATATTTCAAATTAAATATAAAGGATATACTTTGAATGTTTGACATCAGAGACAAGTGAAATTGGCCGTCTTACCTTGTTAAATACTTATTTTCCTTTGCATTGTATGGTAGTTGTACAATAACTCTTGAAATATACTTCTAATAATAATTATTTATATATAATAATAGTTATTTAATATTTTAATCGGATTAATTGTGTCTTTTTGTGGGCAATATCTCAAATTGAATATAAAGGATATGCTTCGAATATACAACATCAGAGACAAGCAAAACTCTCTGTCTTACTTTGTTAATTATTTATTTTCGTTTGGATTGTATGGTAGTTGTATAATAACTCTTGAAAGATATATCAAATGACAGTTATTTCTTTTCATTTGAAATTATTGTACATTTCGACAATATTTCTTCTTTTTTTTTAAAAAAATAATAAAATTAGACGTTTTTTGTCTTGATTCTACTTTTATGTCTATTTTTCTATGTCTATTCTTAATAGATAAATAAAATTTCGTATATTTTGATTATATTTATTTTATATAATCAAAATAGATATATTTTTGTTATAAAAATGAAATTTTTATCAATTTTTAAAATATAATTAGGGATCAATTAAATTTAAGAGAACAACTCACATGTTTTCTCAAAGTAATCCGGTATATAATTTTATATAAATTGGTGAAAACACTTTTATTATTATTTTACAAAATAATAAATTTTTTTTTAAATTTAAAAGTTCGCTTGTTTGAAAACTAAATATCGTTTTTTACAATTTATTTTTTTACACTTTGTCATTGTTTAATTCCAGACGATGTTCATTAGTCACGTGGGATATTGCGTAAGCATGAATAAACGAAACGCGCCGATTGACGTGTTTGAGAGTTTATTATTTGTTTTAAAAATACATTACGTGGCAACAATTCAATGTCACCTCAGTTATTTTACATGCAGTTCAGTTAAGAAAAAAAAAACTGTAAACATGAAGAAAATAGCGGCAAGGATAATAAACACTGTAAAAGTTCCGCAATCAATAGCGGAATCCGTATTAGTACAAAGCGCAGATCCTGTTGATAATCGATGTAAAGAGGTAAGTGAAATAATATTTAAAAATAAGGCACAATTATCATATGAAATGAAATTTGTTAAATACCTAGTTTATGAGATGTTGTTGGCGACTTTTGGTTCTGATCTCGCCAAACATAAATATTGGCAATCGAAAATGTTCCATTTTTCTCGAAACTCCGCGCATGCGCATGAAGGCAAATAATCGAATGGCTTAAAAATTCATTGGAATTAAAGTAAAAACTACATTCAAATAAAAAAAAAGGAAATAAATAATCGGAAAATATACAAGAATGAAAAAAAAAAAAAAAAAAAAAAGTAAATCGGACAGAGATAAAAGAAAAAAAAATCTATAATAAGGGAATGAAATAAAATAAACCTGCATTTGCAAAAAAAGTATTTAAAAAATAATTAGTTAGAAAAATGAAATGAAATATATAACAATAATTTCACGCTAATTAATAAGATTTATTTTTGCGTTGTAAAAAAAAAAATTAAACAAAAAAAATAATATACTTCGAAATAAACTCCTTTGAACAAATATTTTTTTTTCAAAAATTGAAGTCTTTCAAATAAAGTTTAATGGATAAGAAATTTTTTCTTTTATAAAAAAAAACAATAATAAATTAATTTATAATTAAAAAATAGTGCAAAAATAAATATTAAAAATAAATAAATAATAATAATTTATAATAGTGGCAAATTATTAGAAAGCAAGCTGTAATGAAAAAGAAAGATATCGCATTAAGCAAAATATTAAATTAGATTCATTACAAATAAATAGGGTATTACTGTAAATCATAAAAATAATGCCAATTGATTAAAAATGTCGCCAAACAGGATTGTTGTAAATCAATTATCGCACGTACCATAAACGGAGGGATTAACCTTCAATTTTATTCGTCCTAAATGAAAAAGTTTTTCGAAATACATTTTTTAATGATTAAAGATATCGATTTTCTAAACAAGGTTTAAATATATTTTAAGATTGTTGTTTTTGATAGCATGTTGATTACTTTAATGGTATCACTTTTTCAACGATAAAAAGAAGGAAAAAATATGGGTTTTTTTTTTTTATTAGAAAAAATATCAAGCGAGATAGTAGCAATTTAGACGTGACACGGTATATTTTAAAGTAACTTCTTAAATTGCTGAACAAAATAATATTAAATTTTTTTTATATTTCTCAATAAAATTAACCAATTGAACAATGGTTGATATTGAAAATTCCGCAAAATTGCAGAATAGGAGCTGTTGGGATTTGGCGTCAAAAACTCTTTGCGACAAGTAATGGGTTGCGATTGTAAGTGAAGTAAATTGCAAATAGTTAAATAAATACGGTTTACCACATTTGATAACTTATTGCTCAGTTGGCGCCACCAAAACGTCGTCAAATAACAATGGCCCCTGTCTTGTGATTTGGCTGAAAATTACGGGACGATAAATCGGAAAAATTACTACATGCTTCCAATTGGGTTCATTATAACAAAACCAAACTAAATTTACAAATTATCGTGCTTTACCGGGAGTATTATTTATAGATACATTTTTTTTTAATTTTAATATCACTCTCATTTTTAAATAACGCGGAATGATAATGTTTCAGTTATTTAAATTTCAATATTCAGAATTTATAATGCTTTATTACACATAATAAGTTTTAAAAACTAGAAGAGAATAAATCATAAATATCAATGATATTAAAAATAAAATGGATAATTTTTAATAAAAGTTACACATTGGAATTATATCCACAACAGAATTTCGCGTACAACAGACTCAAAATATATAAAATAAATCAATAATTTAACAATATTTCTAAATCTCACAACATAAAAAGAAATATACATGATTTTTTTTACATCATTTGCGATATTACAAAAATAGAAATAAATTATGTTGATACAAAAAATTGTTTTAAAAATAATTTTAACAACTTATTAAAGAAGGTCGATATTTTTTCTCTTAATAATATCTATCCGCATCTATGAACTCAACTTGTTAAAAAAACAAAGATGAAACAGAGAATTGGTCGGAGCGATTGCATGTCCGGCACGGCATCCGTCCTGATTTTCTGCCATTGGAATTGAAAAAAAGGCTCACCAGAGTCTGATTCACCCTCACGCATGACGTGGGCTGACATCGGTGAGGCGGAGGTCAACAGACCGTCATCATCCTCGCTCCATTTGCGGATTTTTAATGTTGTTTTCAGGTGCATCCACTCGAATAACGAACGCAACGACACTTGAATTGGTCTGGCCATGGACCATCTCATTACGATCTGTGGAATAACACGGGGCAAATTGGCTTTTACATTACAGATCTCGTGTTCTACATAGGCCACGAACAGTGAGTGACGGGTAAAGGAAATAAAATATTTGTCTGTCAGAAGATTAAGGGGTTAGTGTGGCGTATTTGGGTATCTTATGAAAAACTTGGAAAATTATCACCAGTTACTCTGGTCACTCCGTCTTATATACATTATATAATGATATAATCCTCATTGAGCCAGCCTGATCACCAATTGGCTAGCGCTGTGGCCTTTGGTACCCCTTTTTTGATACCAATAGGTTCGAATCCTGGCGGTGGCATCATGTTTGTGAGTGGTTCGGAATCCACGTTAAATTGTAGGTCCCTGTCTAATTGACACAAAGTATGCGAAAAAGGACAGTAGAGTGACAAACCAAATCCGTTCCCTCCTCTTTTAAGCAAATTATACTTATGGTAATTTTTAACAGTAGAACAGTTCCAGGAAAACTAAGAACAACGAAAGTAATTTTACTCTAAATATTAATGTATTTTTCATATTCATGTCAATGTATTTAAATATTAATGTTTTATCCAATCTGTTATATCAACAGATGTATTTTACAATTAATATATTTACACACATAAACCTAGTTAACTCTATTTTTTTTTAATTTTTAGTTTTTATTTGATTTATTTTTTTATACACTCTTGTTTTGATTATTCTTTTTTTTTGTCCCCCACTATGTTGAAAATTACCCCACATTAAAAAAGAGCCCCAAATTACCCCACATTAAAAAAGAGCCCACATTACCTCACATTAAAAGCAAGAAGAATCTTCTAAAAGTTTACTTAAAAATAAAATCATGTATTCATAACTAAAATATTTTTAAACATGAAATGGTATACATTATTGGTTATGGTTATCCTTTCTAGAAAACGCGTGACAAAAGTATATCCTTCATTCCAACAACCCTTACAAAAATAATAATAATAATAATAACAACTGCGTTTCTCAAACAGTATAAACAACAAATGAATACAATGGGTTAAATACACTGAAAAAAGAAATTACACGCTTCATTTCCAGAGTTCGAATCTTGGAGTCGATATCCAGCAAGAAAAAAAAAAGTTTAACAATTCTTCCCCAGTCATCTCGTTGATAAATTGAGATACGACCGCACTCCTTTCAGCCGCAAAGAAGGCACATTTAAGTGTCAAATAAGGGATTGCGATCTATCCGGACACGAACCTGTGCGTGCGTGGGCGGTTGTCCGCCATCGAATACGGATGGATTGAAAAACCGGAACAGGTTATGTGCAACCCTGCGTCAAGAAAAAGACTTGATTGTCGCTTAGCATGAACCGCCCGATGCCCTCATGTTCTGTGCTTTTAACAACTCTTTAACCAGTTTCCCACGTTTCACTTAAGTTGTCTTTGTTTCATTTACTTAGATAATTGTTTGTTTTTCTCAACTTCTTTGTTCAAGTCAGTATGATGCTTGCTTGTGCTAGTTTATTTGTCAACAGTACTTAATTTTTGGTTTGTAATTCGTTCGCAACCAAAACAACAAGGAGTTTAATTTATGTCACCAACTTGTCTTTCGGTAAACAAAATGAAATAATTATATGTTAAGGGAATTTTCCAGAACCAACTAGTTTATCGTTTAACATGAACCACCAGATGCCATTATGTTCTGAGCTTAACAACTCTTTAACCAGTTTCCCATGTTTCGCTTTGTTTTCATTTATTTAGAAAATTGTTCGCATTTTTCAACTTCTTTACTCAATCCAGTGCCATGCTTGCTTGTGTTAGTTTATTTATCTACAGTATTTAATTTTAAATTTATAATTCATTCGCCGCCAAAATTACAAGGAGTTTAATTTATGTCATTAACATGTCCTTCAGTAAATAAATGAATGAATAATTGCAACTTAACAGGAACCACCCGATGCCCTTATGCTCTGTGCTTTACTTATGCTTATACTCTGCGTACTCTCACGTACTGCTTATACTCTTTAACCAGTTTCCCTTTGTTTCCATTTACTTATATAATTGTTTGTTTTTTCAACTTCTTTACTCAATCCAGTGCCATGCTTGCTTGTGTTAGCTTATTTATCTACAGCATATAATTTTAAGTTTATAATTCATTCACAATCAAAACAACAAGGAGTTTAATTTATGTCACTAACATGCCTTCGGTATATAAAATGAATGAATAATTGTCGCTTAACATGAACCACCCTATGCCCTCATGCTTTGTTTGTTGTTTTTGTTGTCTTTGTTTTCGTTTATTTAGATAACTGTTTGCATTTTCGACTTGTTTATTCAATCCAGTATCATACTTGATTGTGTTAGTTTATTTATCTACAGTACTTAATTTTAAGTGTATAATTCATTCGCCACCAAAACAACAAGGAGTTTAATTTATGCCACTAACATGCCTTCGGCATATAAAATGAATGAATAATTGTCGTTTAACACGAACCACCCTATGCCCTCATGCTTTGTTTGTAGCTTTTGTTGTCTTTGTTTCCGTTTATTTAGATGATTGTTTGCATTTTCGACTTGTTTATTCAATCCAGTATCATGCTTGATTGTGTTAGTTTATTTATCTACAGTACTTAATTTTAAGTGTATAATTCATTCGCCACCAAAACAACAAGGAGTTTAATTTATGCCACTAACATGCCTTCGGTATATAAAATGAATGAATAATTGTCGCTTAACATGAACCACCCTATGCCCTCATGCTTTGTTTGCTGCTTTTGTTGTCTTTGTTTCCGTTTATTTAGATGATTGTTTGCATTTTCGACTTGTTTATTCAATCCAGTATCATGCTTGATTGTGTTAGTTTATTTATCTACAGCATTTAATTTTAAGTTTATAATTCATTCACAATCAAAACAACAAGGAGTTTAATTTATGCCACTAACATGCCTTCGGTATATAAAATGAATGAATAATTGTCGCTTAACATGAACCACCCTATGCCCTCATGCTTTGTTTGTTGTTTTTGTTGTCTTTGTTTCCGTTTATTTAGATGATTGTTTGCATTTTCGACTTGTTTATTCAATCCAGTATCATGCTTGATTGTGTTAGTTTATTTATCTACAGCATTTAATTTTTAAGTTTATAATTCATTCACAATCAAAACAACAAGGAGTTTAATTTATGCCACTAACATGCCTTCGGTATATAAAATGAATGAATAATTGTCGCTTAACATGAACCACCCTATGCCCTCATGCTTTGTTTGTTGTTTTTGTTGTCTTTGTTTCCGTTTATTTAGATGATTGTTTGCATTTTCGACTTGTTTATTCAATCCAGTATCATGCTTGATTGTGTTAGTTTATTTATCTACAGCATTTAATTTTAAGTTTATAATTCATTCACAATCAAAACAACAAGGAGTTTAATTTATGCCACTAACATGCCTTCGGTATATAAAATGAATGAATAATTGTCGCTTAACATGAACCACCCTATGCCCTCATGCTTTGTTTGTTGTTTTTGTTGTCTTTGTTTCCGTTTATTTAGATGATTGTTTGCATTTTGACTTGTTTATTCAATCCAGTATCATGCTTGATTGTGTTAGTTTATTTATCTACAGCATTTAATTTTAAGTTTATAATTCATTCACAATCAAAACAACAAGGAGTTTAATTTATGCCACTAACATGCCTTCGGTATATAAAATGAATGAATAACTTAACATGAACCACCCTATGCCCTCATGCTTTGTTTGTTGCTTTTGTTGTCTTTGTTTTTCCGTTTATTTAGATGATTGTTTGCATTTTCGACTTGTTTATTCAATCCAGTATCATGCTTGATTGTGTTAGTTTATTTATCTACAGTACTTAATTTTAAAAGTGTATAATTCATTCGCCACCAAAACAACAAGGAGTTTAATTTATGCCACTAACATGCCTTCGGTATATAAAATGAATGAATAATTGTCGCTTAACATGAACCACCCTATGCCCTCATGCTTTGTTTGCTGCTTTTGTTGTCTTTGTTTCCGTTTATTTAGATGATTGTTTGCATTTTCGACTTGTTTATTCAATCCAGTATCATGCTTGATTGTGTTAGTTTATTTATCTACAGTACTTAATTTTAAGTGTATAATTCATTCGCCACCAAAACAACAAGGAGTTTAATTTATGCCACTAACATGCCTTCGGTATATAAAATGAATGAATAATTGTCGCTTAACATGAACCACCCTATGCCCTCATGCTTTGTTTGCTGCTTTTGTTGTCTTTGTTTCCGTTTATTTAGATGATTGTTTGCATTTTCGACTTGTTTATTCAATCCAGTATCATGCTTGATTGTGTTAGTTTATTTATCTACAGCATTTAATTTTAAGTTTATAATTCATTCACAATCAAAACAACAAGGAGTTTAATTTATGCCTTAACATGCCTTCGGTATATAAAATGAATGAATAATTGTCGCTTAACATGAACCACCCTATGCCCTCATGCTTTGTTTGTTGTTTTTGTTGTCTTTGTTTCCGTTTATTTAGATGATTGTTTGCATTTTCGACTTGTTTATTCAATCAGTATCATGCTTGATTGTGTTAGTTTATTTATCTACAGCATTTAATTTTAAGTTTATAATTCATTCACAATCAAAACAACAAGGAGTTTAATTTATGCCACTAACATGCCTTCGGTATATAAAATGAATGAATAATTGTCGCTTAACATGAACCACCCTATGCCCTCATGCTTTGTTTGTTGTTTTTGTTGTCTTTGTTTCCGTTTATTTAGATGATTGTTTGCATTTTCGACTTGTTTATTCAATCCAGTATCATGCTTGATTGTGATTTATCTGGACAGCAAATTTAATTTTAAGTTTATAATTCAAGAATCAAAAACAACAAGGAGTTTAATTTATGCCACTAACATGCCTTCGGTATATAAAATGAATGAATAAAACATGAAACCCCTATGCCCTCATGCTTTGTTTGCTGCTTTTGTTGTTTGTTTCCGTTTATTTAGATGATTGTTTGCATTTTCGACTTGTTTATTCAATCCAGTATCATGCTTGATTGTGTTAGTTTATTTATCTACAGCATTTAATTTTAAGTTTATAATTCATTCACAATCAAAACAATAAGGAGTTTAATTTATGTCACCAACATGGCCTTCAGTAAACAAAAGGAAATGATTATCTATTAAGGGAATTTGTAAAAATAAACTAGTTTTTTTTTTTTATTAAAACAACATAATGACGGTAACTTTCCATTCAGCTAGAACAAGATCTTGATTGTTTACTGTAATTTGTAGACCTTGATTGAATGCTTTTCTGTAATTTAAGTTAGTAAGATTCGGAATTTTCAAATAGGTTTCTTTATTCTAATTTCTGGATAAAACTGACTCATTTTATGTCTACGTGTCACAGTTTTCATCCACATTTTTCCAACATTCGTTATTATCACATTCATTACTACATTTCGTTGAATACATTCCCAAATAAATGTATTTTATTTTATTTAAGCCATTCTGTGTATATTATCGCAATCTATTTTCAAAAAACATTTTCCTGTTTTTCTTTATTCTGTGTATAGTATAGTGTATATCATATTCCATTATGCTGTATATATTTTTGAAATCAATTACCTGTTTTCAAAAAACGCTTTCCATTTTTTCTTCATTCTCTATTCAATTCCAAGTGGATATGGTGATGTCATTGATGCACATGATTAATCCCATTTAAAAAATTTAACGTCAATTAAATTGAACTATAATTCTGTTAATTATCGTACCAATCATTTCTATAACAGCATTTTCTGAGCTTGGATACCACGATGGTCTTTTCACTAATCCTACGCCATTACATTTACATAAATTTAAGCAAACCCTGCTGTAAAAGTGAAATGAAAAAATAAATGATTTTGGTTCCACCTGAATCAGAAACATCATGAATTTTTATTTGCCTCAGCGAAAGTTGAGTTTATTGATACCACAGAATTTGGAACAAATATCTCCAAGAGAAATTGCACTCTCTTCCTCATCATGGTGGCCTGATGACCAATTGGCTAGCGCTCTGGCTTTTAGTACCACAGGCTTCAGATTCAAATCCTGGCGGTGTCTGGGATGCTTGTTATGGGTTCGGAATCCACGTTAAACTGTAACCGGTCTAATTAGCCTAAAGTGAGCACAAAATGACCGTAGAGCGGCAAACCATTCCAAATCTAGGTGACATGATGGCCAATTGGCTAGCTTCAGATTCGAATCTTGACGGTGATATGGATGATTGTGAGTGGTTCGGAATCCACGTTAAACCGTAGGTCCCGGTCTAATTAGCCTAAAATTTGCACAAAATGTCCGTAGAGCGACAAAAAAAAACCAAATCTAGGTGACATGATGGCCAATTGGCTATCGTTCTGGTCCTTGGTACCACAGGCTTCAGATTTGAATCTTGGCGGTGGTATGGATGTTTGTGAGTGATTCGGAATCCACGTTAAACTGTAGGTCCCGATCTAATTAGCCTAGAGTGTGTCAAAAATGACCGTAGAGCGACAAATCAAATCAAACTTCATCTTCTAGTGTCTAACAGAAAGAATTCTTTAGCAAATGGGTTTAACATGCCCATAGCATATACGAAAGGAATTTTTTTGTTCAGCATCATTTGTCAGGCCTCTAACTAAACTCTTTTGATTTGGGAAATCCAACATGTTATACACCAGGATGTTCCAAGTCTTCATTTAAATAATTTATTTTTATTACATAGAATCAAACCAAAATTTCGAAATCAAATATGAAATACCAAAAGTAGAGAAGCAATTTCAGCGACGCAGAAGAAAAAATATTTTAAACTATTTATCGATCTTTGAAAATTGAATACATCAAACTAAAGATAAATGTTTTACAAAACGGTTTTGGGGGAGGGGGGAGAACGTCATTTTTTTTTTCTGGGGTAGAAATGGGAAGTGGGCCTAATTACGGTCGATAAAAGTTAGAACCTCATTTATCTTTCCCTCTCCTTTGAAGCGATGATTTATTGGGAGGATAAATAGTTTGGGGATTTATTAGAGGCTTAAATAGAATATGTTAAAAAGTTATTAAATCCAGTTTAATTACCCTGTTTAGGTCTTCTGCTTTATCGAATAAAATCTTATAAAAAAAAATTTCTGATTTTTTTTTTTTTTTTAGAAGCAAAAATGCTTTTATATGAGCATATTTAAATTATGAACTCGTGTGCTTTTCCCATATATATATATTTTTTTTGATGAGATTTCAATTAAAAAGTATTTTTAAATTCGTTTTTTAAGATATTTTCTATTTAATATATAAAATGCTTAACATTGAAAACGCACTAAAGCCTAGAACTGAGACATGTTTAGATAAAATATTTGCAAAATGTATATCAGAGGGTATTTATCTTTCAAATAAGCTGCAAGAGAAAAGTAATTGATGGCCAAAATTACCATATCTAAATAACGAAAACTATCGAATCTTAATTACTAGAAAACCCAATATCCATAACCGATAACTAACCTATTTCAGAAGTGGAGAAAAAAAGTGATTATTGATATTTTTTTTTTTTATTTAAGTAAAAAAAAAAAAGACGTTTTGGGTTCAACAGATTAAAGTTGTTTTTAAGAGTGATCCTTCGTAATTTTTTATTTTTATGTATATTTAACTTTAAGGTATTTTATTTGTCTTAAATGACTTATCATAAAACATAAGAAATGCCTTTATTGATTTATTATTAAATCTAAAGAGATCTCTGATTTTAAGATTGAAAAGGCCCAACACGTGGCCCAGTGGCAACATGCGTCACTTGAGTACATTAGGGCGGCGGTTCAATCCGCTGGCGGCTTTGTTGTAGACACTGTTTCAAAAAACGAGGAGAATCGATGAAGTTTGTGATGTTCAGCATCTTGTCTGATTACCTGGTGATAGTCTTCCGTTTTTTTCCATATGATACGCAAATGCTGAGTAGTTTCCCCCTAAAAGTCCTCCCGGAAGACACTGCTGTCCTTCTTCAGCGACCTTTTGACTTGGTACCCCAGGGTTCAGGTTCGAATTCTGGTGGTGACATGGATGTTTAAAGGGGATTCCGAACCAGTAACAAACTGTAGGTCCCGGTCTAATTAGCCTAAAGTGTGCAAAAAAAAACTGAACTAAACCAAACCTTCTTTAGCGTCACGGAGGCAAGCCAGACTTTCACCTACGGATGCTCCATCACAACAGAAGTTGACCCCCCCCCCCTTCCCTTTGCCTTTTTCCATGAGACCATAAGAGTGCTGTCTACCATGTGGGATAAGAAAAAAAGTCAAGATTAAAAAGGAATTTCATAATACTAAAAAATAATTAAATAATTCTTTATTACAATGGTTATTTTTTAAAAGAGAAAACTTATTATAATTGATACTGTAATATACTGTTGTAAATTATTTCTTAAAAATTCATTTGATATTAATTTAAAGTTATTATTATTATTATACTATATTTATTAATTTGAGATTAAGATTATAGTTAGTTTTCCAATTTATAGAGAATTTTAGATTAAAATTCTGTTTTTCCATCATGAATAATTTATACATTTAAATGTGCCTATTTGTATTCATACTACATTTACAAGTATAAGGTCCAAATTAATAATACATAGCTATTGTATTATTAATTTAATAATTATTAACGGGGTGAAAACAAATTTGGCATTAGTAAATTGGTAGGAATTACATCATATAGATGGAAAGCATTTTATTTTTGTTAATTCTGCATGATTTTGATTAAAACGTGCTATTTGTTTTATTTGTATTGACATTTTAAATTTTCTTTTTAGGTAAGTTATGATCTTGGACATCTATGAAAATCACACACTGGATTTTAAGGTTTATTTTGCAAGGATTTGGCTGTTCTTTGATTATTATAAAAATTTAAAGTATGTACCGATTTCTTAATATTTCAAAGCTTGAAAATTTAACGGAACAGAAGTTTTTTTTGGCATTTAAAAAATATTCAACATTTTCTTTTTCTATTCCTGTGTCATTATGAATAGCAAAATAATTCGGAAAATGTTAAAAAAAGGTTTTTTAACGATATTTTCTGTAAATTTTTTTTATAATATTAAAGTTTTTAAATTATTAGATATCATAAATACGTTTACGAAATCCTTGGTTTAAAAATTAAATGTGAAATAATTAACAGAATAGCCTTTCTTATAGGATAAATATAAAACATTCATTTATATGCTGCTTAAATAAAATTGGATGTAGTTAATTGGTTGTAATTAACGTAAAATTTAAATTAATTGTAATTACTGTAAAATTTATAACAAAATCATCCATATTAAATATAACTTTTCGTTTAATTTTTTTTTATCATTAATCATTGACAAAGCTCGCCCTTAATAATTTTCTAATAGTTTCATTGCAAAAAGCTGAATTTCTGTGTTACTAAATAATTTATTGTAAATTCATAGAAAATTAATATTTAAACTGCTGTGAATTTTTAACAGACAAGAGTCTAGACATTTATAGTAGTTTGAATAAGCTAATATTTTTTATGCTGAGTTGTTTTGTAAGTGTATAGTATATAAAGTCAATAATACGAACTTTCGTATTTTTTTAGTATATTATTTGTTACAATATTAAGAAACTATTTGATTTGTATTCGTATTTTTGAGAATTAGTTTTTTCTCGATTAATTTCTCCTTATTAATGCACGCAATAATTTTAAATCGCATGTTTAAATCGTTATTAAATTTAAATCAGAATTAATATCTAATGTAGTGTTTGCCTTGAGAAACGAAGACTACATACAATTATTTCAATGCAATGATCTCATGGGTAACAAGATAAGATTTTGAATAAAACTAAAACTAAGATTTTGAATAAAACTAAAACTAAGATTTTGAATAAAACTAAAACTAAGATTTTGAATAGAACTAAAACTAAGATTTTGAATAGAACTAAAACTAAGATTTTGAATAGAACTAAAACTAAGATTTTGAATAGAACCAAAACTAAGATTTTGAATAGAACCGAAACTAAGATTTTGAATAGAACTAAAACTAAGATTTTGAATAGAACTAAAACTAAGATTTTGAATAGAACCGAAACTAAGATTTTGAATAGAACCAAAACTAAGATTTTGAATAGAACCAAAACTAAAAGTGAATAGAACCAAAACTAAGATTTTGAATAGAACTAAAACTAAGATTTTGAATAGAACTAAAACTAAGATTTTGAATAGAACTAAAACTAAGATTTTGAATAGAACTAAAAAGATTTTGAATAGAACTAAAACTAAGATTTTGAATAGAACTAAAACTAAGATTTTGAATAGAACTAAAACTAAGATTTTGAATAGAACTAAAACTAAGATTTTGAATAGAACTAAAACTAAGATTTTGAATAGAACTAAAACTAAGATTTTGAATAGAACTAAAACTAAGATTTTGAATAGAACCAAAACTAAGATTTTGAATAGAACCAAAACTAAGATTTTGAATAGAACTAAAACTAAGATTTTGAATAGAACTAAAACTAAGATTTTGAATAGAACTAAAACTAAGATTTTTTGAATAGAACTAAAACTAAGATTTTGAATAGAACTAAAACTAAGATTTTGAATAGAACTAAAACTAAGATTTTGAATAGAACTAAAACTAAGATTTTGAATAGAACTAAAACTAAGATTTTGAATAGAACCAAAACTAAGATTTTGAATAGAACTAAAACTAAGATTTTGAATAGAACTAAAACTAAGATTTTGAATAGAACTAAAACTAAGATTTTGAATAGAACCAAAACTAAGATTTTGAATAGAACCAAAACTAAGATTTTGAATAGAACCAAAACTAAGAAGTGAATAGAACCAAAACTAAGATTTTGAATAGAACTAAAACTAAGATTTTGAATAGAACTAAAACTAAGATTTTGAATAGAACTAAAACTAAGATTTTGAATAGAACTAAAACTAAGATTTTGAATAGAACTAAAACTAAGAAGTGAATAGAACTAAAACTAAGAAGTGAATAGAACTAAAACTAAGAAGTGAATAGAACTAAAACTAAGAAGTGAATAGAACCAAAACTAAGATTTTGAATAGAACTAAAACTAAGATTTTGAATAGAACTAAAACTAAGATTTTGAATAGAACCAAAACTAAGATTTTGAATAGAACCAAAACTAAGATTTTGAATAGAACTAAAACTAAGATTTTGAATAGAACTAAAACTAAGATTTTGAATAGAACTAAAACTAAGATTTTGAATAGAACCAAAACTAAGATTTTGAATAGAACTAAAACTAAGATTTTGAATAGAACTAAAACTAAGATTTTGAATAGAACTAAAACTAAGATTTTGAATAGAACTAAAACTAAGATTTTGAATAGAACTAAAACTAAGATTTTGAATAGAACTAAAACTAAGATTTTGAATAGAACCAAAACTAAGATTTTGAATAGAACCAAAACTAAGAAGTGAATAGAACCAAAACTAAGATTTTGAATAGAACTAAAACTAAGATTTTGAATAGAACTAAAACTAAGATTTTGAATAGAACTAAAACTAAGAAGTGAATAGAACTAAAACTAAGAAGTGAATAGAACCAAAACTAAGAAGTGAATAGGACTAAAACTTCCCGTTTTTTATGCCGAGGAGAAACACCATAAATCCGTTGGTTTGAAACCCATTTTTCTGGATTCTATGAGGAGGTAAAAAAGAGGAGAATTACGTATTGATGAATAATCGAATGCGAAATGTCGATGTTTGAAAAGTACCGAAGTACTATTTTTATATTCATGGTTCTACTGAATTTACTAAAATAACACCAAGTAATACAAATCATTCCACTAAAAATAAATAAATTTAACTCAGTTTTTCACTTTTTATTTCAACGCGATATAAATTCAAGTTTAAGCCAATTAAACGTTGTTGTAATAAGGTTGTTTAAGCAAAATGAGAAAGTTGCTCCCATTCTTCTTTCTTCCGTTTGTTAGGTTTTTGTTATCAACTAAATCTTTAAACCCTTTTTTAACAAACAAACAGTAAAGAAAAGAAAAAGCCAATTAAAAATAACGAATAATCTACAAATTGATAAATATATTTTGTTTTATATTTCATTTATTGTATTACGCTTTATAAATAAAAAAGGGTTGTAGTGTGCAGGTTGGGCAACTAGATTGTAACTGGGTGTGGTTAGATTGAAATACTTGAGGCACAATTTTAGAACTCGCAGCTTTATTTAAACAAGCACACAATTAGAAACAATATGTAAAACGTTTAAAAACATATAGATTCGTGGAAGGACTCCACTTCTAAACCGAAAACCCAATACTCGGAGGGTGCGCGTAAGATACTTCTCTCCGGGTGAGAATCTGTAGGTAAACTTATACGCAAAGTTGGGTTAAATATGTTTCTTGTCTGGGTGAGAGACTGCAAACTAAACGTTTCTCAGCAAAAGCACGTGGTTGCACTATACTTCTTCTCGAGTGAGAATCTCAAGTCCTACCGACCAATTATCCTGAACGCCACAGGAGCACTTATGCCAGTGCGTAGGAGGTAGTATGGTTACAGGGTAAATAAAAATAATTTACTAGCAAACTAAAGATTTTGAAATTAATTTATTTCATTCAGTCAATCGAGCTAACGTCCCAATTAATTGAATTACAAATTTTTGACTTTATATGCATGCATAATTTAATAAACAATAAAGTATCTACTTAAGATGGAACGATACATCACTATGAAAAACCGACATCCCCCTAAATGACACCAAAGTGATAAATTTCAGTAAAGTACAAACAAATGTCCCCATGTCTATGGTCTAAGCAAATACAAGCCCCCGTACCGAAAAGAGCAAAACCGACCTGATCCACAACAATGAAAGTGTCAGTCAACATGGCACATTGGCGTGACCAAAGTGCGAGAGAACAGGGTGTCCGCCTGTAAGTGATCCTGTCAAAGCAGCCGCGACAGATCGCAATCCCAGTTGGCTGTCGCGTGCCCCAGAGAAAAGGTGCACCATTTCCGCCGACGACACACGGAAAGGCCCCCTTCCTTTCACAAGAACAGGTTTCCCTCCTCGCCCCATTACCTCCCAAAGAATAAAGGAGTCCCACGCTGTGTAGGATCCTTCATTTCAAAGCGCGGCAATAAAATGTGCATTTCGGCTTGGCTTTCATAAGCTGCAATATGTAATTATTTTAATTGGTTTCTGTTGGATGTGGATTCCTCTGAATGAAACATTGTTGCCAGAAATTTGGTTATGTTATTTTTCTTAAAGGTTTATTGGCTGATATATATTGTCTCCTTGTTACCAAAACTTTTATTTTGAATTAACGTCTTGTGTATCAAAAACCTTTCACCTTTATTCCTTTTCTAGAGAATGAATACGTAACACTTGGATTTAACCATTTATTTCTTAAGAAAAGATTGTAATTTAATATGAATTAATGCAAAATAAATCAGCTTATATCTTACAAAATTGCATTTCTAAAACTTCGATGTTTTTGTATCTTTGAATGAGAAATTCCTTCGATATCTGGTACGACATTAGAAAGATGAAATATTTAGTGTGTTATAGCATTGATCCTGTTCTTGGACAGTAACAATCATATACATTTGACTTTTTATCGGCTATAAAATAACTCATTTTAATCGATGACTTTCACTAAATATTTATTCAAGAAACCTCACCTTTGAAACCTACATTATAAACTTCGAAACTGGAGGCTTTTCTAGTTTGAGACGAAATGTAAAGCAGTAATTGTTTTAATTTGGTTCAAATTTTTCTCTGAAAAAACTTTAGGAAGCACTTTGAAGTTCACAGTTCATATTTTAAATTAAATTGGTATTTTAATGCTATTTTAATTCAAAGAAAAGAAGAATTTTGAAAATCAAAGACTCTTAAGCATAATGTATTTTTGTATTGCGATAGAAAATATTTCTTACAAGTCAAACAAAATAAACTAAATTAGTTCATGAAGTTGTTGGTCGAAACTCCTTTATCGAAATTCGAAAAAGCTTTTCGAAATTCCATTGAATAATTACTTCCCCTCATCGATGATAAAGAATGTTTTAATTTTTGCACTCAAAGTGTATTTAAAAAATAAATACCTAATATCAGAGCTTAAAAAAGAAAGCGCAACTTTATTCCATTTTTTTTTTAAATTCAATTATCATTTGCTGAACAAAATTTTTTTTGTTACCATTCCCTCATTAACTAAAACAAACAAATAAATAAAATAGGCTAAATACTCATAGTTGCAAAACAAAAATTCAATGATACTACTGAAATACGAATTGAAACTTTATAACATGTATTATTGTTCCAAATAAAATTGAACCCATGTTAACTATTTCTATCAATATTAAATTTAGCATTTGTAATAATAATATAAATATATCTGTCTTCGTACAAAAGAAAAAGTACTGTGCTTACTAAGTTAAAGTTAATTTGATATTGAGTCCAAATATTCCCAACCTTATATATGCATAATGTTTTTATTAATTAAAGAAAATATAAATAATTAATAATATATATATATACACATATTATTCTTTTTCTATCTAATCTGGGGGCTTAAAGCTTAAGAAACTTCCGTTATTCACAAAGCAGGAGATAGAGGTTCTCCGTCAATCTAGTAAATCGTAAATACTCCCTACCTTTTTTTAAAATATGATTTAACAATAAAATATGCAAGCCATTCCGTTGTGTAATAGACGCAATCATTTACGATAGGTAATGGTTTTTCTCACGCTAGGTTGCAGAACTCAGTACCTGTACAGGTGGTTGCGACACATACAGAGCTGGTAAAGCACATGTAGCAGATTTTTTCTTTCTTCCTACCTTTTCAATGCTGAGCATTCCAGTTGAAGCTCTTTGCAGAGTCACCCAAACAGCACAGCTGTGCCTTTACTCCGGTTTCATTAAATGGCGCGCTTTTGTCCAACTAGAAATAATGAATGAGAACTTTTTTATTTTTTATTGTCTGCTAGTCTTTTGGTACCGAGTCATGTTTCCTGTTGCTCAGAGCGCGAAACAAAAGAGAAGATCCACTGAACTGAAATCTGAACTGTGAAAAGTTTTTGTTCAGGGCAGAATGTTCGTTCCACCCTGGAAACATCAAACTGAATTGATATACGAGCTTTTGTTTCGTGGTTAATGAATCTGAGATTTTGGTTGTTAAATAAAGCCAACATTAAATAAACCCTTAACTGATAATGCCGATACTAGTGCTTCATATTTGTATCTTTTCCGAGCAACCAAAGTTAACTCGTATGAAAATTAATTTTTAATTCTGAGTTAAAATGAGCATTTTTGATTATCTTGCATTATTCCAAGAGAAACACGAATCCACTCGTGATATATTATTTCATTCATTCTATCACGATTTCATGTTATTTTACACACATTTGACTCTATATCTTTCAGTTACCAGAAGATTGACGAGGAAATGCGTGTTATTTAATGACCTTAGTTACCCTTTAGTTTCAGTTAGTAAGATTTTTAGTTATAATAGTAGGGATGTATCTCGAAATTTGTCTCAAATTTGGACAAAATATGGACAGAAATTGTCTTAATCAGAAAATTATAATTCTAATTTTAGTGTACTATAGTCATTAAAATACCCATTCTATCACGGTAGTCATGACAATAAAAACAATAGTCAGTAAGTCAATATTGGCAATAGTCAATCTGACTATTCACTATAGTCACAGTCAATAGACAATAGTCCTTCTATCACGATTTCATGTTGTTTTACACATATTTGACTCGATATTCATTAAGATTGACGAAGAAATACATGTTATTTAAAGCGTTGGGCGTGGGGCTGGCAACCCTATCCCGTAAAAAAAGAAATCTCCTGTGTTGAAATCTACCAGTAGGCAGACAGCCTTGGTCCACTCTGGGGCTGTTGCTCCAATGATGATAATGATGATGATAGGTTTGTTAAATTTCAGATTATAAATTTTGTTTTGGTTCACTTTGAATATCTGTCAGGCCATAGAAACATTTCTTTTTTGATTAATTAATATTTTCAAACATTATGATAAATTTTAACACATTTAAAAAAAGTTATAAATTCATGTGTATTCTTCAATGGCGTTTGACGTAGCATTTTATTTATTATTTATTTTCAAATGACCGCTTGTAAATAATAATTTGGAATCAAACTGAAATGCTTAATAACTTTTTAAGTGTATAAATTTTTACATGAGAGATATAGGTAGATTGGTAAATTTTATTAAAAAAAATACATGTGCAGTTCTTATACTCTGAATGTAAGATTAAACTGGGAATTTGCAATCGCTCTTTAGTGTTTTGTGTAATCCTGCACCTATTTGCAGCGAGAGATTAGAAATGAACACTTTGAAACCGAATCCTATGAAAATGAAACATTCTTTTTCCCCCAGTTCTCTCCGAATGTAACCTTTACTCACACGGCCATAAAATGAGTTGTCATACCTGTTGCCTTCCGCTCTTTGATTGTAACAAATAAACCGGTTTTCCCCTCCCCCCCCTCCTTATCCTCCGTACAATGTAGCCAGGAATAAAAATGCTCGCATCCATATCACAGTGAAAGGGGGAAAAACACAAATCTCCTTTTTTTTTTTTTTCTTTTACTTGAATGAACTTTTTTGATATCTTAGTTTTATAAAAATGTAATTTATGTTTTGAGGGGAAAAAAACACGAATTCATTGTGAAGTTCAAAATATTTACTATGCACATAAGCATATCAAAAACAGGCGTACTAATTAATTTAATATTTCATTGGTAAAAATAATAATAAACATAGGCGACGTAATGGCCAATTGGCTAGCTCTCTGGCCTTTGATGTCACAGGCTTCAAATTCGAATCCTGGCAATAGCATGTATTAGTGGTCCGGAATCCACGTTAAACTGTAGGTCCAGGTCTAATTAGCCCAAAGTGTGCAAAAAAGAGACCGTAGAGCGACAGACCAAACCTAATAAACAACTTCATACTGTCCAATATAGAGATTTATGTTGTAAATTTTTATCCGATTTAATTTTAAGTTTGGAATATAAAAAAATAATTTTAAAAACAAATTTTATCTTAAATAGATTTTTTCTTCATTGGCGCAATAGTCCCATGGTGCGCCAGGTCAGGAACTGTCTTCTTTTTACGGCGTAGGGTTGTCAGCCCTACGCCCAATGCTCTACAGTCTTGTTAGAACACCATCACTACTACTACTACTACTACTACTACAACACACCACATCACTGATCTTTGAGCTGAGTTGCCCCTATACTGTTTGGGAATGATGTCTGACTGGCCTTTGTGACACTCTACATTCATATGAGACGACCTACGGCTTAAAGTAGATTCCAAACCACTACAAACATCCGTGGGACCGCCGAGAATCTAACCCGAAACCTAAGTCATATTAGACTGGGACCTACGGTTTAAAGTGGATACCGAAACACTACAAACAGCCATGGCAAATGAGGCCTGATGACCAACTGGCTAGCGCTCTAGCCTTTGGTACCACAGGCTTCAGATTCGAATCCTGGCGGTGGCAGGGATGTCTGTGAGTGTTTCAGATTCCACATTAAAATATAAGTCCTGGTGTAATTAGCCCAAAGTGTGAAAAATGACCTTTTCAAAAAGAAAATCCAAACCAAACCTAATAAACAACTTCATACTGTCCAATATCAAAATTTATGTTACAAATTTGTATCAGATTTTATTTTAAGTTTGGAATAAAAAAAAAATTGTAAAACAAACTTTCACCATAAATAGAATTTCATTAAGTGATAATTTGTTAATTAATAGTTACATTTTTTATAGTTTTAAAACATTACAAGGAATTTACAGATGACTTTTCTTTGATAGACTTTTAATTTTGTTAATCCAATACATACATAATAAATTGGTTCTTTCGCAGGACATAATAACTTTTGATCCTTACTGTATAGAAGAAGTACGGTTTTAAGAGTTGTTCAAAATACAAAAATTGGTTTTTGTAAACTAATGAATTTATTGGTTTTTTTTTTCTCTTAATTTAGTTCTCATTCTATATAAATTACAGTCATGGTAGTTTTTGAACAGTTCCATGAAAATTAGAACTATAAAAGTAATTTTACTTTAAATATTAATGTAGCTTTCAACACAAACTTTTTTTGTGCACAAAATAACCTGTATTCTTATGTGCGCATAAAATAGTTGTTAACTGTCTCTTCTAATTGTAACTCTATAAGAAAACTTCAAAAAACAAAATTTTTTCATTTCATGTGCATATTTGATGCATGTTTTGGTTTTTTTAAATCTACAGTTTTCTGGTGAATTAAACTTTATTAACAAGTTTTTTAAATATTTTTTTCAAAGCTAAATACATTAATTTTTATCTCTTCTTTGAAAAAGGAAGAATAAAAAAAAATAAAAAAAAAGAAGCAAGAAATTTGTTTATTTGTATTTCCTTAAAAACTAAACACATAGCAAATCAATTTTTTTCCTTGAATTTTATTTATCAGATGCATAGCCAAAAATCTGGGAAAAAATATTAATTATTTTTTAATTAAATAAAAATTTTGTTTATTTCTTATTGTTCACGCCACCCGATATTGCCAGTCATTTTTTTTATTGATAAAAAAGATTTTATTTTTTTATTATTATATTATATTATTTTTATTTTTCAGACTCATTCTATTCGGCTGAAACCATTTTGATACTTTGCTCTTGCTGATATTATCGTTTATATCAATTTTTATTTTTGTTATTATTTCTTATCCCTCTTGGTAGGCAACAATATCGAAACCAAATCCATGAAACCGTGTGGTCTCACGGAAGAAGGTCGGGAGGGGCAGTTTCTGTTGTAAAGGAGCACCCGTAGGTAGGAGTCTGACTTGGTTCCGTGACGCTACAGAAGGAGAGAAGAGACTTCCGGGAGGACTTTTAGAGGGAACTAACTCTCCAAACTCGGGGAAAATGGGATGGGATGAGAGAAACTCGGAAAACTCCCACCGGGTAGACCGACAAACGAGGCTGCTGAACATCAAAAACGCCATCGTCTCCACTTTTTTTTAAAAAAAAACATTGTCTAACAAAGCCGCCATCGGATTGAACCTTAGCGCGAACGCTCACCTGCGGCGCAAGTTGACACTGAATCACGAGTCGGACATTTTTATTTTTAATTGTTATATTTTGTACCCGCAATTTTTGTTATTTTTTATTTGAATGGTTTTTATATTTGGTTGCTGAATTCCATGAAGAATTTCAATGGAAAAGTTCATTATTATCATAATTTTTACCTAATTATTTCTTCGATTTGAAAAGGGTTATTATTAAGGAATTTAAAAAATTGGTTTCATGCTTATGAAAACTAACGGATTTTTCCAGGCAACTTTGATCATATCTGCTAACACTATATGTCCTCTTATTTGCAGTACATATTAGACTGTTAACTGTTAAGTAACATTTGTAGTGTGCAGGTTGGGCAACCAAATTGTAACTGGGTGTGATTGAGATGAGATACTTGAGGCACAGCTTGGAGAACTCACAGCTTTATTGCCACACGCATAAGCACCACACACAGACAACTAGAGACATACAATAGATAACACATTAATAATTATAGATTCGTGGAAGGATTCCACTTCTAAGCGGAAAACCCGAAACTCGGATAAGCGCAGGATGCGCGAAATATACTTCCACTACGGGGGAGAATCTGTAGCCCAACAAATAAGCAGAGTTGCGCTAAATATATTTCTTATCTTTGTGAGAGACTGTAAACTAAACGTTTCTCAGCAGAATCGCGTGGTTCAGCTATATTTAGTCTCAGGTGAGAGGATCAAGGCTACTGACCCTTTCTCCTGAAAGCCAAAGGGGCGGGGTGCTCTTGACAGTACGTAGGAGGAAGCACGTTTACACAATCTCATTAAAAATTATAAATTAGCTTCGCATTATGTTCTGTTTATTTTATTTACTTTATTAACAAAATAGAGTTTATTTAGTGAGAACTTTTAACCTGAGATAGCTAAAATCTAATTTTTATATACCAATAGCAATAATAACAGAAAATTGTGATTTCCCAAAAAGATTTACATTTAAAAAATTAAGAAACAGTAAAAGAGAAGTTGCTTTATAAACTGTCGAAATATATATTTTTTTTTTTCCTCGTTGAATTTATTTATTAAAATTTTAATTTTATCTTTTCTGGACAACAGAATTAACAAAATTTGTCACATTTTCCCTGTAAAATAGAGGTTTATGGATAATCGCTGTTTTATCCATTTAGTGTACAGAAAAATCTCAGAAAAAAAAAAATGCTTCAAGTAGGTTTTAGAAATTAAGAACTTTCTTGATTAAGGGCAATCAAAGTTTATTTGAGGCCTCAAAAAACATCTATTTTCAGAATTTCTTTGAGTCATGTTGTATTTTAAACACTTACATCATGTGATGATGCATATTTTTTCGAATCATAAATCCAAAATGACATCTTATCCATGACGTGCCTGATAAAACTAGTTGCAATGGAAAATCAAAAAGAAATGAAAATTTTTGTGAAGGACCTTAAACATTCTATCCTCGTTATTGAATGGTTAAAGAAAATAGAAAAAGTTGCCGTTCTTCGGTGCTTCTGGTCAGGTCTACTCGATCGTCCTGCTGTCCTTGAAGAGGGGGAACCACGCCCCACAAATTCAGCTTTTATCACTTATGTGGCGGCTCATACCACTTTACGATGCATCCGACAGACGCTGTTTACAATCATGCGGTCAGTCATTTTTCTTCTCTTTTTTTCTTTTCTTCTTTAATCAGTCTATTTTTACTTTACAAGCTCATTTTTCTTTCTTTTGCAATATGTCAAATTAATGATATGCATCCAATGCTCATCCTACGTAATTATAAGCGTAATAAATGAAATCGAGGTTGCCTGTATTCATGACAATCTCTGGCCGCACAACAAAAAAATCGAAATTTATCAAACAAATATATATTTCCATTCTTTATTTATAAACAATGAATTAATAAAGAATTGCGGTAAAAAGGCAAATAAAGAATTAGATGCGTAATAAGCATTTTAAAATTTGGTTTGATTGTTTAATAACCAAGTGTTTATTTCTTTTTTAATATGTCATATTGATGATCGAATTTGATGTCATATTGATGATCTATCAGATCCAATGCTCATCCTACGTAATTATAAGCGTGATAAATATCGGGGGATGCCGTTATTCATGAAAATCTCAGGCCACACAACAAAAAATCAAAATTTATCAAATAAATATATATTTCCTTTCTTTATATATAATAATGAATTAATAAGGAATTACAGTAAAAAGCAAATAAAGAATTACATGCTTATTATGTAATAAATATTTTGTGTGGAAGTATTTTAGAAGATTCAGTTTTTTTATATTCATCATTTTCTTTCTTTTTCAATATAAAGCAATACATTCCCCGATCAATATTATTCATGGAGTAATACTTATCCAATGCTCATCCTACATAATTATAAGCGTGATAATTGAAATCGGGGATGCCCGTATTCATGAGCATCTCCGGCCGCACAACAAAAACATCGAAATTTATCAAGAAAATATGTATTTCCTTCCATTGCATATAATAAGGAATTATAATAAAGAATTAGATGCGTAATATGATAAGTATTTTACTATTTGGTTTGATTTTTTTTTATATTCATTCGTTTTCTTCCTTTTTCAATATAAATCAAATTAATGATCGAGTAATACTGATCCAATGCCCATCCTAGTTAATTATAAGCGTGATAATTGAAATCGGGGAGGCCCGTATTTACGAGAATCTTGAGGTGCACAACGAAAAATTGAAATTTATCAAACTAATGTGTATTTCCTTTCATTATATATAATAAGGAATTATAATAAAGTAAATAAAAATTAGATGCGTAAAATGTAATAAGTATTTTAGTATTTGGTTCAATTTTTTAATAACCAAGCACTTCTTTCTTTTTCAATATGTCCAATTAATGATCGAGTAATACAGATCCAATGCTCCAATGATCCAGTCTTGAATTAAACAGAATTGTTCATTTTATTGTATATTTTTAACAACAGCCGCATCAACTTCGTTGACCACAATTTTAAAATGAAACATATTTTTAGCAATAACTTTTGTAGAGCTTAAAAATAATCACGAAAATACGATAAATTACTGACAAAGAATTGGAACTTCTAGTTTGTAATAAAATAGAAAACATTAAATAAAAAAAAATTCTGGTATTTAAATGTATGCTTTTTTTTTTTTTTTTTTTTTTTGGTTCAAATTAAAGCTGTATCATGGTTCCTGTTTTAATCTTTCATCAAAATTTGAAATTCTTTCAGAAAAATTACAACTTTTTTTTTAAAATAACGTAAAATTGACAATAAGATGATATGGGTCACATGCAAAGTATCAACGACCCATCTATACATGCAAAATTTAAATGCATTTTGGGTCAAAAATATGCGCATGAATTTAATTTAAGTAAATAATTTCTCAGAATTTGTTCCAAAAATTGTAATGAGAAGCATAATTCGAATGCATCTTGTTTTAATTCTTAAAATAAGGGAATCTGAACTTCTAGAAATAATCACATCACCTCAAGAAATGAGTAGCTCTCCTGATTCCATTTTTTCAATTCCTTCTATTAGCTCACACTGTCTCTATATATATCTGGTTCAAATTTTCAATCGTTCATAAAATACTTTTTATTCCTCCACTCGAGTTCAAATACATTCTTTTTGAACTTGTAGTGAATGACACTGGATGTTAATACAGTTTTTTCAAATATTAATTCAATAACTAAATTTAATTAATTAATTTTAGTTGTTTTTTTTTCGATTTCAGTTGCATATATCTACCAATAGATGGCGCCAGATAAACGTAAAAAAATGAATGAAAATTATTTATAAAGGACTTCCTGCAATATAGTGAGAGAAAAAAGAAGGAATTGACTTTAAATTTATTTATTTATTTTTTAATATTATTTGTTAACATTTTGGGTCACGTAAATATTATATTGGCTTGCATTTTGATATTATTTCATTTCTTGTACAATAATATGAGGTTTATTTCTTATTTGCATTAAAACTAACTGCTTCTTTATTATGTTGATGACTGGAGCTCACTGCCCCGTCAGGAGCCTCATCTCCGGTGGTGGCAAACATAAAAGACTAAAAATATTGGCAATGCCCTGAAGTTAAAGGGAGTCAGTGAGAATTAAAAAAAAAAGCATAATAATTCAATAATTGAATTTAGGTAGGAGGTTAGAGCAGAATATTCCTAGGTCTTTTAAAATTAGAGTATTGTTCAATCTCTTGAATGGCCAGATGTTGGTGGTTGTCAATATTGTTGAAGAATATTTCTGACGGCTTTTTCCAGTATTTTTTGACAGGTAGCAGAGAGATGGATCTTTGAATATCATCGTTTCTCATGAACCAGTTGGTATTCGTTGTTTGTCTAATAGTCCTATTTTGTTGGGCTTCCAAGATTTTAGTATTATGGTTTGCGGCATAGGCCCATACAAGGCATTCTTTATCATTATTATATGCCACTCAAATTTATTTTCCAAATGGCAAACTTTAGGATCTTTACCTCCTTGCATTGCTTACTATTCTAGCAGTTCCACTAAATTCAGAAATAATTAAAAATGACAGTAGTAATCCAATTTATTTAAAAGGACACGGTATGATAGAAATAAAGTATACAAATATTGTTAGCATTAAAGTTAATCTTATACTATCTATAATATTTGAGTGAAATTAATAATATAATATTTATAAACTTACGTTATAAATATTTTCCCAAAGTTCTCAAAATTGATATGAAATTTTAATAATCACAACTACTGTCTCCCTTAGCGACAACATAATGCATCAGAAAACAGAGAAGACCTCATTCTTCTCATGTTACGTAAGCAGCAGTATCAAGGATATTCATTAATGTATGCTAGTCATGATTTATGATTATTACGGAATAAAAATTTCTTTTCCAACGAGATAATTTCTATTCAAAATGCATTATTATTCTTGTTACCACTTCTGAAATCGGAGAGCTGAACGTGAGAGGATAATGAAGTATTAGTCAAGAGGAAATTAGAATCTTTTGTTTTTCTGTTAGGAATATTCGAATGTGAATATAACCAAGAATATTATCATAAAAATTTTATCCTTGTAAAACTTATCTTTCTTAAACTACATTTTTTGTTTTGCTTTAAATAGAATGAAAAAAAAAGATGGCCGAGAATGATAACTCAGGAATGGGAAACGGAATTAATATATTTAGTAAGAACAAAACTGTGCCTGAAATTAAAGCATTTTCCGTATTCAAAGTGACGTTATGCGGTCGGTTTGATGTCTAATCCAAATAAACTATTTTTTGTGTGCTGTATCCAATGATTTGTTTTCGTGATCTCCGACTAGGTCATGCGCAATTATGCCCAAAGGCAAGAAAAAGTCGTTTGTGAATGCAAAAATTTTTAAAAGTAAAAATGTTTTAGAATTATCAATTTGATTTTGGTCGTGTATTCAAAAGGGGTGGACGCAAAAAAGAAAATGGTTCTTCTTCATTGGCGTCACAGACCCATGGTGAACCAAGGCCGTTTGATTACTGGCAGATTTTGAGACACGAAATGTTTTCTTTTTACTGGGTAGGTTGTCATCCCTATGTCAAACTCTCTTCGGTGATATTAGACAGGGACCTACGGATTCCGAACCACTACAAACATCCATGGCAACGCTTGCACTCGAAATGTGGCACCAAGCGCTAGCCACTCGTTCATCAGGCCCCAAAGAAAATGGTTATCATGTTAAAATTTCATTCCTTTTAAAATTGCATTTCAGTTACGAAATAAAACTTGAACATTTAAGTTGCAATGGCTGGCACCATTCTATTTGAATCATGTCTTGGATAGAATTTTGGTTGCACATGATATCTTATAAGCCTGTTGACGAACAGACGCTATAGTGATTGTGATAATCAGATGTGAAGTGCCTCGTGACGATTGTCTGACAACTTGGTGAGATTACAGTATGCAATTGTGGAGCAATTGCATCTAAAGTCCTCCCAGAAGACAATAATCAATCTTTTTATGGCCCATCAATGAGCTGTTTATGACTTACATGAGTGAAACAAGACTCTCGAAGATCTCAACGGCGAAAAAAATGTGAGTTCCAAAAATGTCCTGGATAATGCTGAATCTGCTACATATCATTTTAGTAGCAAACGATTTCGGGTCAAAGTACAAAAGCATTTGAAAACAGAAAAAAACATTTTTTTTATTTGAATTAACATTTTATTTTAAATTTCAATAAACAGTTTCATCGTATTTAATAAATATATATATAAGAATTTATCATCGTAATTTAAAATGTATCGTACGAGTTTAACTGGAGGTCAGGAGTTAAAACGATTGTCCAGCAGAAAAAGTCTGCAGTTCCAAATCCCCTCCATCTTCTTCCCAAACATGGCGAGCATCCTTTCGGAAGATGGGGATCATGAATTCTATTTTTAGCGACTCGACATCCGGTCCTCAATGGATCCGAATGATTTGCTCCCGCTAAAATGCAGCCATTTCTCTCTGCCCCATCAAGATTTCTCACGCTCTCCGCTTAACCAGAGCGTGAAATGCGCTCCCCTCCCTCCCCGAGTGCCTAATAGCTGAGGCATTTGGAGGAACAGATTTGTGGCGGCTATTCGCTTTCACTTTCTCTCTTTGCGCTACGAATTGATCCGGATTTAAATCAGACCTAAAACCGTTTTTTTTTTTTTCTTAAAAGAATAAGCATTGAGGCTTTCAATACAATTTATTTATGATAAGCTAAACTAGACATTCTTTTATTCCAATTTGTTTAAGAGAAATTTAAAGTTAAATGGAGGCCTGAATGGCCGAGTGACTAGCGCTCTGGCTCTCGGTACCACAGGTTTCGAGTTCGAGTCTGTCGGCTGTGACATGTATGTTTGTAATAGTTCGGTAATAGTTTAATAACTTCAAGCCGTAGGTCTCGGTCTTATATGATTGTAGAACGTTAGTCGTAGGGCTGACAACCCTACCTTGCAAAAGAGAAAACGTCTCCTGTCTTGAAATCTGCCAGTAGGCAGACGGCCTTGACTCACCATGGGGCTGTTGAGCCAATGAAAAGAAGATGAATTACATAACGAAGACTTTTATTCATGCACAACTAACTTAATGTCTGGTCTTTTCCTTCTATAATTTTGATTTGTTTATATGGTCTTTTTGTTTCTACGGTAAGTGGCCAAATTTACAGGGATTGAGTTAGCCTTATGTAGCAATAACAACAACAGCATATTAACAACATACAGCAGCATATTAGCACAAAAGGTAATTTAAATTTTTAACTGATGACAGTAAATTTCAGCTACTGTTTGATTATCGCCTAACAACTCACAACAAACATTTTCTTTCATACCCATACCATACAACTAAGCCACTATGTTTTGAGCTTAATATTATTATAGTTCATATCTTGTAACTATCCATCAAAAAAAGAGCGAGTTGAATCTTTATAAACTGATACTAGGTCACGAGTCGGGAGGTTTTATCGGTTAATGACCGATTTCGAATCGCTGAACTTTTGAATTGTCAACAATTTTACAAAATGAACAGAGAAATTTATTTTTTTTAGAGAGGTTCGTTTCACGAAGCATCGAATGTCAATGGACGGTGTCGTTCAGTTGAGACAGGGAACTGTTCACAGCGTTGTGCCCTCCTCTCGTAAAAAACCGAACGGCTGATTGCGTTGAGAATTGGATGAAATTGAATCGTCATTAGGCTTCAGTTAATAAGAACTTTGATTTTGCTTTCATCCGACATTTTTGAGAATTAGAGGAACAAAGCAATTGAATTCGACATTATTGTTAGCAACGTTTATAATATGACTTTTGATTGAAATAACTATAAGTTTTCATAAAAGAAAACCCAGATAATTTTTTTGTTGTGAGTTTTGTTTCAATAAGTCAAATATGTTGTTTGTTACCTATGGTTTTATTATAACTCAATCCATACAAATACGGCCACTTACCACAGAAACAAAAAAGAACACATAAAAAATCAAAATTACAGAAGGAAAAGACTAGACATTCTTAACAAAAATGACCAAAAAGCCTTAAAAACAGTTAAAAACAAGTTAAACGGTCTAAGGATAAAAATTTAAAAAACTAGAAGCACAATAATAAAGGTCCATGTGATTAGAACATGGTTTCTCTGGCCTTCCAGTAAAGAGTACACACATCACCATTCCGTTGTAAGTTAGAGTCCATTCCCGAGCCAACAAGTAGATGGGCCTTTTTCATTTTCTCTGTCTTACATAAAACACATATATAAGAGTTCACAGTCAATATTTTGCCAGGGTAGGGGTTCCGCCAGGCAGTCGTATCCGGTTCTTAATTTAAAATTGGCAACATCCTCTTTGCGAGTCAATTTTTTCCAGTCATCCCCGATTGTCCGCCATACTTTTCCTTTGGTGTTAGATAAAAATGCACTAATATATGATGACTTAATTTTGTCTCGTATGGTTCTCCTAAAAGAGTCAAGATAGATAGGACACTGTCCAGGAATTTCTTATGTTCCTTTTTTTTCCCAAAAGATCTGCTCTTTCGTTTCTATCAATTCAAACAGGTGATGAAACCCACTAGAAAACTTGAAATCTTCTTTTATTTTTTTTTTTTTCTGTGATATTTGCCTGTATGATTACCAGAACATCACCATTCCTCTCTACACAAGTATCTTTAATTTCTTGAAATGTAGCGCCAGACAGGCCACCAGCAGTGTATTCAATTTAAAGTTCAGATGACGCACAGTCATTTTTCCGGAGCAAGTAGCCATAGCCTCTAGCAGTTATTCATTCAGTACCACCCAGGAGACACGTGTAACTTAAGGTTGTTACGCATGCGATTAAATTAAATCAAATGTTAAAAACGATTGTTTACATTTTTATTTTAAATTATACTATTTAAATATTGCATTTGTTTTTTCTTAATTAATGTCCCCCCCAGGACAATCTTTCTATTTTTAATGTTTCCTCTTCTTTCTATTAAAAGAGACTTTGTTTTAAAGTTTAAATACAATTTAAGCTAGATATTTTTACTAGTTTCGTTACTATTCAATAGAAATCTAAAATATCTTTTTAACGACAACGTCTGATATAATTCTAATTAAAAGTTTTTTTCATATAAGTTACAAAGGAGAGGAGAATATTTTCATCATGAGTTTTTAAAAAAAAAGTTCTTTATATTCCGTTAGAAAAAAAAATTGTGTCCAATTTGTAATGAAATAAAAATGTCAACAGATAAAATTATTATTATTATTATTCATTGGCTCAACAACCCCAAAATGGGCCAAGGCCGTCTGCTTACTGGCAGCTATCGAGACAGAAGATGTTTTCTTTTTAAGGGGTAGAAATGTCAGTCTTACGTCCAACGCTCTTGATCACATTTAACCATGACCTAGTGTTAAAGTGAATTACGAACCACTGCAAACATCTATGACATCACCGGGACTTGAACACGAAACCTGTGGCATCTAGCGCCAGCGATATTATTATTATAAAACACAATTTCGATTAAATCAAAGAAGAGAATTATATATTATATTTTATTTTCTTATTGGTGTACATCGATGGGTCGATATGTTTCACAGTTGCATGTATCACAAAAAGTGCCATCGGAAAAAGGCCATTACTCTACGGGAGATATTTTCGAGGGTAACTGCCCTTATGTTGTATGGAGAAAACCAAGAGAATTCCCCTCGGACGGTTTTTGCACGTTTTTCACAATCGCTTTGTAGTCTAGTAGTTTCTGAAGCGGCCTGATGGCTAACGCTCTGGTCTTTGGTACCACAAGCTTCAGATTCGAATTCTGGCCGGGGCATGGACGTTTGTTAATGATTCAGATTCCACATAGACTAAAAACTGTAGGTCGCGGTCTAATTAGCCCAAAATGTGCAAAAATGACCGTAGAGCGACAAACCAAACCGAACCTCATTTCTGAAAGAAGAGAATGCAAAATAATCCGCCTGCGCCATCATGCCTGATGGCTACGTCCATTTTTTTTTTTTTTTTTTTTTTTTTCTTCACAATGAGTGGATTTCATGTTATAAAATAATGTTTTACTTGATAAATTTCAATGTGTGATTTTTCCAAATAATATTAATCAAAATTCTGAAAAATAAAACGAAATTTCTGTAATTAAGCATTCCGAATTTTAAAAATTGCAAATCTTTCCTACCCATTCCGAGCACTTTTGTTCAAGGCGTTTCCCCTGTCAGTTGAAACGATGCAAGACTGGTTCGCTTCTAATAACAAGGTATTAAAAGATTACCTTCAAATGGTCATCGCTTCGATTACTCTCACTTCGCCAATTTCCGTGCACGCCGGATTACTTATTTCCGCTTCAAAGTAACACTTTAAAAGACTTGTTTCCACCAGTTATTGCTATTTTAACCACCTTCGTAAGTGCAATATTCGATGCGACGATGCGTGCTACCATCACAGCTGAAAAAAAAAATGTATCAAAATATATATGCTTGCTGTAAAAAAAAAAAAAAGAAAAAAGAAAGAAAGAAATTATTAAAATGTATTGGATTTTTCTTAATTTAAAATTGTATATTTTCATTTAAAAAACTTGAAACTCTTACTTTTAAGCAATCTGATATTTCAATATTATTTTATGTAAATTAAATTAAATATATTTTTTTTCCCAATGGCAGATTATGAACAGTTATAGCAAAAAAAGAACAACGAAAAAAGACAAAAAAACATACAACAAAATAATACAACAAACACAACAAAACATGCTGAAACAGAGTTCATTAATCTAACAATAATGCCAAGTTGCAGATCTTTTAGCCACTAAAAAGTGTTACCAGGTGCACTACGGGGAGGTAGATCTTCTGCGCACCCATTAAATTAAATATATGTATTTCTATAAAGTATAAAATATTTATTGTTGTTAGTTGTTTTTTTATCCCACTTGGTAGACAGCAACATCTAGACCTTTATTCAAGTCCATGAACCCATGTGGTCTCATGGTAGGAGGGGAAAGGGTTCAGCTTCTGTTGTGATGAAACACCCATAGGTAGAAGTTCGAATTCGTTCTGTGATGCTGACTTCTTACTGGGTAGGGTTGTCAGCCCTACGCTCTTACAGTCATATTAGACCGGTATCTACGGCTTAAAGTGGATTCCGAACCACTACAAACATCCATAAAACCACCAGGACTCGAGCCCGAAACCTGTGGTACCGAGCGCCAGAGAGCTAGTCACTCTGCCAATCAGACCTTTGTAAAATATTTGAAAAAGTCAAGTATGTCCTCAGTGTCCTGCTGTGCTGGATGGACATCCCATGAATAATCTATTCATAGATGGAGGGAAGGAAGTAGCTTCTATTGTGACGAGTACCCGTAGGTAGAAGTCTGTATTGGCTCCGTGGGGTCTTTTTAGGGGGTAAGGTTAACAGCCCTACGTCCAACGCTTTATAGTCTTTCAAATACCACCTAAAGTACCCAAACGATAGCACATCCTTGTTCTAAATTATATTTATCATGTTGAGAAATCGAATTTTAAGATAAAATCTTTATTTTTAATGTTCTATTAATCTATCTGATTAAACCTTACACAAAAATAGAAAAGATATAATACTTTTTTTAACATAACATATCAGTATCATAAGCTTTTAGAATTTTTATGCTATTTTAGTCTAACACCAACCAATGTGCATTTCCAAACTTGCATTAATCTTTCGTAGATTAGTGGTAAAATATTCTAACGGATGCACATCAAGTCAAAAAACGAGAATTTTCATGCTTGAAAAAGCTTTTGATCCCCCATTTTTAAACAAGACATATCTCATTTCATCCCTTTTGAATTCCAACGTTTTTTAGCATTAATTTGTTTTTCCATTAATAAGTCATAATTTTCCCTTGATGATTCGTAGTCTAAACATGAAATTCTGGGTAATCCATTCAATTCAAAATTATTTCAGTGAAGAAAAGTCTTTTTTCTAAAAAATATGCTCGTTTATCTAGATTTTCTAAAACCAAAAATTGAAGTCAAAGCTTTATGCTGTCACTAATGATTGATAAGAAGCTTCTGCCTTAATAATAAATATCGAAGAATGAATGTACAAAATCTTTGAATTAATGATAAAACGATAAATAATTTGAATATTAAAAAGATTTGTAAAATTAAATATGAAAATTTACAAAATGAATATTTAATTTTATACGTATAAAAATTTAATATTTCAACTAAGTATTTTACCACAACATAAATCTTCAAAATCTTTTTTGTGGAAAAAAAATTAAATATATGAAGTTGAAAGAAATTGATAAATAGATTAAAAAGTCGTTTGTATAAATAAATTTAATATTCGTTTTGAATGAATTTAATTTTCTAATATCGTTTAATTATTTTATTAATTTATGTAAGAAATTAGTTTAAATAGGCACATGCAATTAAAAATATTCGAATAAATTTAATATTAATATTAAATTTATTCGAATATCGTTTATTTATTTTATTAATTTATTTGAGCATGTCGTTTAAATAGGCACGTGCAATTAAAAATATTCGAATAAATTTAATATTAATATTAAATTTATTCGAATATCGTTTATTTATTTTATTAATTTATTTGAGCATGTCGTTTAAATATGCAATTAAAAATATTCGAATAAATTTAATATTAATATTAAATTTATTCGAATATAAATTTATTTATTTTATTAATTTATTTGAAATATTAAATTTAATCGTTAAAAAAATAGGCAATTTATTCAAATTTTAAATTTATTCAAATATTAAATTTATTCAAATATTAAATTTATTCAAATATTAAATTTATTCAAATTTTATTTATTTTATTAATTTATTTGATCATGTCGTTTAAATAGGTTCGTCGTAAAAAAAAACCTTTTAATTTAATATTAAATTTATTAAATATATGAAGTTTATTTATTTTATTAATTTATTTGAGCATGTCGTTTAAATAGGCACGTGCAATTAAAAATATTCGAATAAATTTAATATTAATATTAAATTTATTCGAATATCGTTTATGTATTTTATTAATTTATTTGATCATGTCGTTTAAATAGGCACGTGCAATTAAAAATATTCGAATAAATTTAATATTAATATTAAATTTATTTATACGAACAATTCTGCTTAGCAGCATAATCGTTTGCACAAATAAATCAAACGACTTTTTAATCTATTCATCAATTCCTTTCAACTTCATACATTTTTTTTTTTCCACAAAATGAATTTTGAAGGTTTATGTTATGGCAAAATAATTATTTGGTACGTATCAATAATCAATTCTTTTTTTTTCATGTTTGTAACACAAAACCCGAAATATTTGTTCTCGTTTCGCTCTTAAAATGGCTATATTTAGTCATTAATAAATCTATGTACAATATCTTTCCTTATTTGTCTAACGCATGTCATTAATAAAAATATTTTTGCTGTCCTTTTAATTTACTGAAAGCATATCGTTTAAATAGGCACGTGTAATTATAATCGAATATTAGAATTAATCAGACTCGATTAAAAAAGAAATTTTACTTGATGACTTGCTGAAATTCTATAGAAATTTAGTTGTAGATACCATTTTTGTTATCATAATTATTTTTTTCTTCTAATGCAGCTGGCAAATAGACCGTGATCTTCGCCATAAGGGCTGCACCGATGTTACTCACTTTGCATTACCCAGGTGGCTCGTGTAACTTGATGGTAAGCCAAGGACGCGGAGTAACAATGCCCCCGCAGCGCTCTACGATCCTGTTAGGACCGGGACCTACGGCTTAAAGTGGATTCCGAACCACTACAACATCCATGGGCAAAGCCGGGATTTGAACCAGCGCTAGCCATTCGGCCATCAGGCACCCGTTATCATAATTATAAACTACTATAATTATATTTAAGTAAAAAGAATTTTTTTAAAAATAAACACCACAGCAGTTTAAAGTTGTTTAAGCAAAAAATTAGGTTAAAATCTAGGATACTGTACCCCTGAGGAAGTCGCCAATCTTGCAACCCTGAATATTTCGCCAATTTTCCGCCAATTTCTTTAGGGTTGCAATACTATAATTAGAGGAATTCGTAGCTTCATTTTCCAAACAATATAATGACTATTTATTGTTATTGTGATTATATTATTATTTGCAGTAAATAAGAACATAAATATATATTCTTTTAAATTAGTATTCCAATAAATTACTGATTATTCCGAACTTATTCTTATAACGTACATCGGTCACCGATTCAGAACATAAACAATATTTATGAAGTTGCCACTCAGGAAAGTAAGAAACAAACAAGCAAAACGATTTTTTATTTATTTAACTTATATTTTATTCTTAAATAATTATTTCCTTTTAAAGATGTTCGTTTAGTTAGGATTTTGTGACAACCGTAATTAGAATTCGCTCGGAATATTTGAAGCTTTAGCTTTTTAGAACGTTAGTTAACGTTACAATTTAAATTTTTAATAATTAAAATAAATTAATATTAATAAAATAATGATCCGGAACATTTGATAATTATCTGGCAGAGTGCATGTGGCGGCGCCAGCACAAATGTGACATCCGCAAAAATAATTTATGATTTCACCGATGGAATAAAATATTTGTTTCCACCACAGAGGAAGGACATAATGCAATAAAAGGTAAGTTATTCTCTAGTTTTTTTCTTCTTTTTTACCTTTGTTAATATTAATTTATCATTCGAATTCGGCTTCGTAAAGAACATGACTTATTTTTATGACATTACAAAAAAAAAAAAAAAAAAAAGAATTGGCGAATAATTTTGGTGAAATTTTATCGTATCGAAATTTTTATCAATTAACAGCGATTATTATCTTTGTTTAAACGATACTTTTTGTGACTTAGCAAATAAAATTCCACATAATAATTTGGCGATAAAGCGATTTAATTTGGTGTGAAAGCAATTTAGGAATAAAATGTTGACAAAATAATGATATATTTTGGCGTTAAAGCGGCAATATGTGGCGTAAAAACATTAAAAAGTTGACATAATAGTGGTAAAAATTTGGCGATAAAGAGATATCAATTGGCGTAAAGGCATTTTAGATGTAATTTTCTTGGCATAATAGCGCTAAATTTCGGCGTAAAAACGGTTTCATTTGGCGCAAAAGTATTCCAGAGATAAAAAATTTTAGTGATAAAAATTTGGCGATAAAGCATCAACTTTTGGCGTAAAAGCGCCTCAAAAAACAAGATTCACTTAGTGAAAAAATTTGGCTATAAAACGATAGATATTGGCGATAAAGCATTTTTTGGCTTAAAAGAAGTTATATAACAACATTTGCTTAGTTAAAAATGGCTATAAAGCGATAAATGTTGGCGATAAAGGATAGTGATAATATTTGGCGTTAAAGCGATAAACTTTGGCTTCAAAGCCTTTTCAGGAATAAACTTTGACGTAAAAGCTATTTGGCTGCTAATTTTGGCGTAAAAGCACTCTTTGTCTATAAATTTTGGCGAAATAGCACTTTACAATGACACCGAACTTAAGCAACCTTTTTGTCTGTTTACTTGGCGATTTGGCAACACAGTAAAAAGGATTTTGGCGTAATATCATTTTAAACTACCTGGCCCATTCATTTCTATGCTTACTTACCGACTTGGCAACTTGGCGATATGTTTGGCACAAAGGGTACAGGATCCTAGATTTTAACCAAAAATTATTCGTTAAAGTAACTATAATTACTTTAATGATGAAAGATTATTTTAATTAACATTTAAAACACGCTCATTTCATTATTCAATTTTAGTACATACCAAATTTAGACTTTTACATTCAAATTCCCATCTCATGTTGTAGTGCGCAGGTTGGGCAAACAGATTGTATTGTGTGTGGTTGGGTTGAGGTACTAGAGCAGGGGTGGCCAACCCAAATGATCTTGCGGGCCACTTTGGAAATGCATCCTAACTCCGCGGGCCGCATATGAAATTATATATCCCCCTATTAGATTTAGACCCACTATAGACAATGTTTTGGAGTGAAAAATTGAAACATAATGAATTATTTTTGTTGTGTTTACTATTATTCGTACAAGTAAACATAGATAATATAATAATAATAATGATACTAAACTCACATTGTAAAGAAATATATATCATTAAAAATGAAATCTAAAAAATATAAAAATATAAATGAAATAAAAAAGTGAAATCATTAAAAAATTTTTATTTTACTAGTGCGATATTGGCTTCCCCACTTTTTCTCTTAGCTTTTATACATCGATCTCAATTTTTGGTATTTGCTCATCGTAATGGGTGTTGCAGGTTAGAGTCCGTTATGTTTGAGCGTGTTTTGTGTTTGGTCAATTTCATTTTAGAAAAACACGATTCGCAGGTGTAAGTTGAACCAAAAACGCTGACAACTTTTTGTGCTTTATAGATTTATCAAATTGAAAAATTTCTCTTTTGTGACGTAAGTGTTATAAAAATCTATTTTTGATTCTGATATTTCAAAAATGTGTTTTAATTCATTATTGCATTGTAAGTCAACCAGTTCCATTTAGAGATATTCTGGGGCTACTCGATTTCAACATGAAAGGAAATGAATATATTTCAAAAATTTTGTTGTATTTGTCTAACTCTAAATTACTGAATCGTCTTTCAAAAGCAGCTTAAGTTTTCTTATTTCTTTTGCATATTTGATGTAATTGTTATGTTATTGCTATGTTGAATGTAATTGTTTTGATTTCTTAAATTCTTTCAACAATGGAAAGTGGTGAATCTTATTACTTTTCAATTGCGATTCTATTAGTACCACACCACACCACATCACGTATCTAGAACTGAGTTTCCCTCTGAGTTTGGAAATGATGTGGATGAGAAGAAGTCTGATTGGGCTCTGTGACGCCCTACGGTCATATGAGACCGGGACCTACGGCTTAAATTGGATTTCGAATGACTACAAACATCCATGGCACCGCAGGGATTCGAACCCGATACCCGTGGTACCTACAGCCAGAGGTCTAGACCTCAATTGCGATTCAAATAACAGTAATTTCTTCTGAAATGCTTTGATATGATTTAATGTCTCACGGGCCGGAAACATATTCAAGGCGGGCCGTGGATTGGCCACCCCTGTACTAGGAGGCACAGGTTGGAGAACACACAGCTTTATTTACACACGCCCAATCATCACACTCCTCATTCCACTACATATAGGATTATTCTGAGTTGGGTGTATATTCAAGTTAGCCAGAACCAAAACTTTTATGAACTATTTTTTTTTTTTTTATTCCTTTTATCTCGTCTGCCGATTTGCAGATTTCCTTTAGTATTTCGCTAGTATGGCTATTTTATTTTGGTGTTTAATCCTCATTGATTTGATATATTGTATGATAGTTCAATGTTTTTCACCCAGAAAAGGCATCTGGAAATTATAGCTTTGCTGTTATATGATTGGTGCCACGAGCGTCGGATAATCGGAAATCTACTGTATTCCACAGTTCATGTGGAATTTCAAATCACAATTTTTTGGCGCACTGGAAATCCGAGAACTCTTTTAAAGGTCTTTTCGCAGGAAATCCTAACGAGGCCATTCTCGAAAAAATGCCAATGCTCTGCTGATTTCGAGGTATACAAAGATTCCAGGCGATTATTTTTTCCACTTCATTCAGCAGGTTCGTGACTCACAGTTAACGGGAATGTTTGCTCTTTTGAATATGTATCTCGCAGAAGAAAAAAAAAGGGCTTTGATCACTGAATCGTGACATAAATGTGCGAATATCAACGTCAGAAATCATGCCGCTCGGAGGGGTTGTCTTGTCAGACATTCGGGTTTTTTTCTTTCGACTTCATCTGTGAGAGAAGGCTCAGTTAATGGAATCATTGTTATTGGAAATCGTCATCGTTTTGGATTGGATATTGTAGGATTGACTAATAGCATGTCTGCATTTAAAATGAAGTGAGGTTTATTTTTCTGGAATAAAATGTCACAATAATTGTTTTCCAATCAGGGTTTGATTCATTAAATCCAAATAGTTTGTGGATAATTTCATTTAGAAGCACTGCTTTGACGGTTAATATAAACTTCTAAGAAGGAAGGTTTTCCTAAAAGTGTTAATCCCTATTTATGTTAAGCCTGTTGAAGGTAAATCATGCTGGTAAGTCTGTGAAGATTAACGATTTAAATGGTCTGGACAAATATTTTGCATGCTACCAATTTTTCTATTATAATTAATATAAATAGAATGCAATACTTACTAGTTGTCAAAGACTTTGTTTTAAAAAAAGGCTCTTAAGTTGGATAATTTATGTACTGCTTACTCGAAGATCTTTTCTTTTTTTTTGTTTCTGTTTTTACATATTACAATAAATTTTAAACATTTATCAATTTCTGAGTATTAATTTAAATTTTAGAACGTTTTTCTTATCTTCAATGTAGTGTAAACTTTTCAAATTTTAAAAGAAATACGTCAATAAGGGTGTCAATACAGACATTTGAATTCTGAGCGATAGCCGAAGCTCTATTCAGCACCTGGCTGAGTTGTGGAAACATGGTGTTGGATCGAGAGTGAATATTGGTCAGCTTTTGGGTTGTTTCAGTTCCTGTCATCATAATGTATTTTTTCAGTGGGTTCGCTTAAGGCAATGAGAATTGCAGATGAGCTAGCTAAGGAGAGCAGCCTTAAGAATTCTACTGATTGTGGCTGTCTCTCGTTCTCGGAACTTGCCTCTAGGGTCAAATTAGATATCAACTCCTCTTGGAGAAAGCCATGTACATGAGTATTATGATTGTAACCGTCCTGGTGCTACTTTAATAAGGGAGGGCAGTACATCCGAACAGACGGCTCTTGCTAGGCTCCGCAGTGGCCATCTTTTGTGGTCAACGATAAGTGTCAGGCCATAATGTTTATTCTCTTTGCCCGAAATGTCCCTTGACTCAAGCCACTCCTTCCCACATATCCTTACTTACATTGGCTTCCAGAAGAGCCAGTTTTGCTCAAGTCCTTGTGCGGTTTTCATTGCTTGAGAACATATGGGTTCATGCACTCGGTCTAGATGCTGCTGTCGACCATGTGGGATTAGAAATAACAAAACAACAACAATTTTCAAATATAAATATTTCAACGACAACACTTTCTTTAACACAGTATGAATTATGTATATTAAATTATTATATTGAATCCCTACTAAATTAATACGCTACTCCATCAAGCATAGAATAAACAACGTACAATTCTCACGAAAAGATTAGGAACCCTATTCGTGACTCAGTGGCTGGTGAGCTTTAGGACTGAGGTTCAATCTGCTGTTGTAGCACTGTTTTGTCCGACATTGTTGTAGACACTGTTTATAAAATTGAGGAGACTCGATTGCCTTTGTGTTGTTCCGCATCTTGCCTCATGAGTCGGACTACCTGGTGGCAGTTTTCCGGATTTTCTCCCATATGATATACAAATGCGGAGTAGTCCACCCTAAAAGTCCTCCCGGAAATCATTGCCCTTCTTCAGCATCACGGAGCCAAGTCAGATTTTTACCTACGGGTGCTTCATCGTAACAGAAGCTGTCCCTCCTTTCCGTCTTTCTATGAGACCACACGGGTTTTTGGACTTGGTCTAGATGTTGATGTCCACCAAGTGGAATAAGAAACAACAACGACAAAGATTTGGGTTTTCTATTATTAAATTCTGTTTTTCAGTGTTGTAATATATATATATATATAACTAATGGTGTTGTTCAACATTTTGCCCCGTTAGTTGAACTACCTGATGGAAGGTTCTATGTTTCCATTGTTCTAATGTTCTAGCTTACATTTGAAAGAATTTAATACTTATACGGTCTGAATATTCTATTTCATTTTTTGACCTCCTTTATAATTGTAAAAACAACAATTATAACTAATTATATACTTTTTAATTGTTAATAAAATGTAATTGCTTTTCTAATTGTTAGCCAATCATCATTAATTGTATTACATCAACCAATTTTTGATTTATTTTAATGCATTCTTCTTTCCCTTTTGCTTTTTTAACCAGAGATTTTCGACTTTTTTGAAATTTTTTTAAACTTTTATCTATTTAGTTAAGACGATGTTAATTTTGGGTTTGCGTTTGTGGTTGACAAGAACTCGAAGTTTTTAAATAAAACAAAAGCTTGTGCTGATGATCAAATCATTACGCGCTCTATTTATTCGTTTCTTTTGAAGTCGGTGGAATTTTTCCTCGTCATTCTATTTTTAAATTTTAATATTTTTTTAAAATTTTCGTACTTTTTAATTCAAACTTTTTAGCGTATGTTAATTTTCAATAAAGAAATTAAATTTATTTTAATATGAAAAATAACAATATTATCAATCATACCATATCGAAAAAAACTTATTATTTTAGTTATTATTAATTATATTTTTATTGCTTTTTAATTTATTTGTTATATTATTTTGGCACTTATTGGGCACTCGACTGTTATATTCGTCACTCACACGGCAGATTTTATAGCAGATTCAGAGTTACCCAGGATTCATCATGCTACACAAACCGAGAATATGGTTACATGGTGCAATGGTTAGCACTTCGGGCTTTGAATATAACGATCCGAGTTCGAATCTCGGTGGAACATGTTTTCCATTTTCCAGGATACTTTTATTGCCCGACTCGTGGCTCAGTGGCAACGTGTGCTGCTAGTGATCATTAGGGTAGAGGTTCAGTCCGCTGGAGACAGGAGTTGTCTTCCTTTTAAGGGGCAGGATTGTCAGTCTTACGCCCAACATTCTACTGCGGAATTCTAGACCGGGAACTGAGGTTTAAAGTGGACTCCGAACTATTACAACCCAAAACTTTTGGCTCTGAGCACCAAAGCTCTAGCCACTCGACCAATAGGCCCCATTATTTTGATATATATATGATATATTTACTTATATTGCCCTAATCGGGGCTCAGTGGCAACATGCGACACTGGTGAGCATTAGGGTGATGGTTCAGTTCGCTGGCGGCTTTGTTGTAGACACTGCTTAAAAAACAAAAAACGAGGAGACGCGATGGCGTTTGTTAATGTTCAGTCTCTTGCCTCGAGAGGCGGACTACCTGGTGGAAGTTTTCCGGGTTTTCTCTCATACGATACGCAAATGCAGAGTAGTTCCCCCTTAAAAGTCCTCCCGGAAGACACTGCCCTCCTTCTTCAGTGATGACTCGGAGCCAAGTCAGACTTCTACCTACGGGTGTTTCATCACAACAGAAGCTGCTCCCTTTCCCTTCATCCATGAGTAGATTACTCATGGGATATTAATCTCGCACTGCAGGTCACTGATATTTAATTTGGTTTGTCGCTCTATGGTCATCTTTTGCACACTTTAGGCTAATTAGCGCGGACCTACAGTTTAACGGGGATTCCGAATCACTCACAAACATCCATACCAGCGCCAGAATTCGAAACTGAAACCTGTGGTACCAAAGGCCAGTCAGCCAATTAGCCATCAGGCTGCGTAGTACACTGATGATTGGACACAACAAAAACACACAAACTGAAAAGACTAAAGGTGATAGTGCTGCCCAGGAGACCTTTAAGGATAATTGTCCCACATTTTTTACCAAAACGCCCGTAGCTTTAAACCTACAATATAAAAAAGTTTCCATGTTATCTGATGGCCCATGTAAAATATCTTAACACAACCTTCAATTGGTCTTCTCGTTTCTATTCGATCCAAACAACTAAACCGATCATTAAGCATCCAACTCCGATCAATACTATTTCTAGACGAGTATGGTGATCGGAAAGAGTTAACCAATATTTTTTTTTTATTTTGAAAACATAATACCTTTATAAAAACTATACAATATCTCCTGTTGTACAATTTGTACTTAAACTTATAAAAAAGGTTGGAAGAAACGAACAAGTTTTATCATCAACATCTGTTCCAAGTCATTGTACAGAAAACATTTAACTCAGTTTCTAAAGTAATACTTATTTATTTTATGAAGAGGGATCGTTGCCCTTTACTTCACGGTTTTTCCTCTTATAGAATGGCTGAAAGTGACCATCATCAGAAGTTTTTGAGCTGCTAACTGAACCGTGCAGATAGAGAAAATTACAGCGAAACAGGTCTGGATGAAAAAGTATTTAGTGCCTGGATAAAGAGTATCTTGTGTCAATACCATTTTTTTTTTTTTTTTTTTTTTTTTTTTTGATGAGTCAATGCGGAAATTACTTTTTATTTGATGGTACATTCTAGATTAAGAAAGTACTCTTTTAAGTACCGGGTTTTTCTTTTAATTTTATTGTTAAAGGCGGAAAATGTAGATTATGAGAATTTGATTAATATTATTCATGATTTTTTTTTCTGCATTTCTATCCCTCTTGTTTAAGGAAGTGGTATGCATAGAACGTTTAAACTTAATCTAACGTGAAACGCTTCCTCAATATTTTTCGTTTGCTTTAAAAATTTTGTTAATACAAAAAGAACTGTAACAATATATAAAAAGTTAACTTGTATTTTTTTTAAATGTATGCGTGACTCATGTACAAAAAGTAAAAAATATTTAAATTATATATGTGTGTCAAATTGTTTTGATAATGCAACGATGTTTATTTTTTTTATCTGCACTTATGCGATGAGTAATAGTATCACCGATATTGTTGTTGCTGTTCTAATGCATTGGCAATACAGAACAATTAATCTTTATGCCATAAGCAAGGGCTGTGCACCGCTGTTACTCATTTAGGACTACTCACGCGGCACGTGTAGCTTGACTTGCTACGGACGCAAGTAACACTACTCCCCCAATGTTCTACGAGTATATTAGACCGGGACCTACGGTTTAACAGGATTCTGAACCACTAACAAACATCCATAGGATCCACCAATGTATTGCAGCATATTATTTATTTAATTTCTTCATATATAGTTTATGAGGAGAAACCTTTAACAGCATGAGGTACCAAATTCTTAGTTTCTAAAAATGAATATTTGTAAATCATCTATTCTGTAACTTAATACAGAGTGTCGGCTTATAGGCATCCAAAAAATAACAGCTTATATCGAGAGAACTATATAATTAATTTTAAATTTATATTGTATTAAAGAAAGTAGTTCTTGAAAATTTTGTAGGCTAGGAAAATTCAAAGTAAGCATCTTTAATAGCTCTGATGGCCAATTGGCTAGCGCTTTGGCCTTTGGTAGCACATGCTTCAGGCCCGATTGAATGTTTTTTAGTGGTTCGGAATCCACTTTTAACTATAGATCCCTGTCTAATTAGCCTGTAATGTGCAAACAATGGCCGTATAGAGACAAACTAAACTAAACCAAACCTAAAGGCTGCAGTTCTGTCTCAATTGTTTCACAAAAGTGGAAAGTAGATTCAACACTAACCAACAACACTTATGAGAGGTGATTCGTATAATTTTCGATAAAGTGAAACATATTCATCAACGAATTCAGTTTTTTAAGTGGCGGTATGGCGAATAGCACCACCAAACAGCTATTGTCAGTTTACATGGAAAAACTTGAAGAGTGGCCTTGAAAGAAAACTTGGATTTAAAAAAAACGATCAATCATCTATTGAGGATTTCGCATTGTATAAATTTTTACTTTTGGTACGTTTTGCCTTGACTCCATGCATATTAATTGCTGATCAGAATATAATATTATCATACGTTTGTTTTACATTATCTTTTTCACCCGTTTTTAGCTCTTTAACTTAAACTTTTATCAATTTGTGCGATGAATAAGAACAAACAGATATTCAATGGCCTTTTGTGTATCACATAAAAACAAAATGTGGACAAGTTGACATGTGGTTAGATCCTCATTCTTACCAGTTGAATCCAGTTAGTTTTAAATTGATTAAATTAATAAGAAAAAGTTGATTTCATGCGGTTGATTTGATTTCTAATTAAAATTCAAAATGTTTTCAACTTGTAATTTCCTATTTTCGAAACACGACGATGCGTTTACTGACCAATGTAGTGCACGTTTTTCTCTTTTTTAATAATAATAACAAAAAATTAAATAAAATGATTTAAAAATTATTTCAAACATAAGGATATTTTAAAAGAACTTTCAGAAATGTGGATTTGTTGCGTATGTTAAAGATACACAGATGACATGCCTGTATTTTGGATACAAATTGATGTCTATTATAAGGATTACAAATTATTTCAGTTGAGCGGCCTATTGGCTAGCTCTCTGGTCTCTGGTACCATAGGCTTCAGGTTCGAATACTGGCAGTGGCATGGATGCTTGTTAATGATTCGGAATCGACGTTAAACTGTAGGTCCCGGTCTAACTAGCATAAAGTGTGCAAAAAATGACCATAGAGTGACAAACCAAACCTCTTTCAGTTAAGCTACTTGTATAAAAGCCCTTAAAGATTCTAAAAATCATTGCTTCTAAAACACGAATTCCCCTTAGTATTTGTAAAAGATTTTTTAATAAGTCTCCAGTTGTTTGTTAATTAATCTTCCCACTCCAATAATCTGTAAAAAAATTAATAAATAAATAAAAATTTTAAAAAGATGAATAATTAAAAAAAAATAGAGCATTGTACTTAAGTCCTTCTTTTTACAGTCTTTAAAAACGTACATCTTAATGCAGATCCTTAATCAAACAATATTTAAATCTCTCTTTTTGTTCCTTAAATCCACCGAGAGATAGTCGGTTGAGTGAACATTCAAATCAAAAGCAAACATCGATTCGGAATCATTGTTGCAGAGGTCTGTGTTGCGAAATTGCAGTTCTTTCCTCTCCCCCTTGTTAAAGATGATGCGATGAAAGGATGGCGAATTTCGCTTACAAAAGCAGATCATCCACTTGAAGTCCTTGCTCTCTCTATACTTCTATAGATGAACTATCAGTTGATCGATAACTTGCGCTATAGTTGCCAGACGTCCGAATTTAACCGGAAAGGTTTTAACGCAGAGATGTCCAAGTTAAGTTTAAGTTAACTTAAAATGTTGAATATCTTTTTTTTATTTTTTTTACCTAATTTGAAGCTGGGGAGGGGGGAGGATACGATAAGTATTAAACGAAATGAAAAGGAAATAATGTGTGATCTAGATATTCTCCATGATAAATAGTTAGGACTCTCGCAAATTAACAATTTTTTATATAATTTCTTCTTAATTTTTTTTTCTGTGATTACTGATCAAGTCGGCATATTTAAATCACTGAAATAAGAATAGTATTCATATAAAATAAAAACTACACTATTTGTTTAATGTATTTAGAACTTTTTAAAAATAAATGTATGTGCATATTGTATAACTTATGTTTTAAGGAAATTTATGTTATGTTAGGTCGTATTTACGCCTGCTATATATATACATACATATATATATATATATATATATATATATATATATAGCAGGCGTAAATACGACCCAACATAACATAAATTTCCTTAAAACATAAGTTATACAAAATGCACATACATTTATTTTTAGAATATATATATATATATATATTAAAGCAGGACCTATCCCATGAGTCGTGTTAAAGTCCGCAGCTTAACAAAGGTAAATACGGCAATAATATGTACGGCAATTATAAATAATATATAAATTTCCGGGTTCTGGGATTTTATTTTTTTTGCTATTTGGGAGAATCTAGCTCTAAACCTATAGATATATGGCATCCGTATTTAGAATACTATATGCATTGGACTCGATTTCTCTTGAGTACTAACGGCCTGATGGCCAATTGGCTAGCTCTCGGTGCCACAAGTTTCGGATTCAAGTGCTGGCGGTTCCATGGATGTTTTTAGTTGTTCAGAATCCACTTTAAACCGTACTGGTTTAATATGACTGTACAGCATTAAGCGTAGGGCTAACAACCCTACCCTGTAAAAAAAGGCAGCGTTACGGAGCCAAATGAGACTTCTACGGACGGGTGCTCCATCACAACAGAAGCTGCCCCCTTTCCCTTCAACTATGTGACCACACTTGTTCGTGGGTTTGGTCTAGATATTGCTGTCTACCAAGTGGGATAAGCAACAACAACAGCATAATGATGTAATCCTCATTGAATCTCGTGGCTTGATGGCCAATTGGCTAGCGCTCTGGTCGTTGGTACCACAGGTTTCAGTTTCGAATTCTGGTGGTGGCATTTATGTTTGTGAGTGGTTCGAAATCCACATTAACTGTAGGTCCCGGTCTGTTTAGCCTAAAGTGTGCATAAGATGACTGTAGAGCGACAAACCAAACCTCCAGTATCAACCTTTGGTACCATGGGCTTCAGGTTCGAATTCTGACGGTGGCATGGGGGTTCGGAATCCACATTAAACTGTAGGTCCTGGTATAATTACCCTAAAGTGTGTACAAGATGACCGTAGAGCGAACAAACCAAATCTTGAATACTTTTCGAACTTCGATTTTGCTTGTCGAGTTTCAAACAGAGCTCCCTCGGGCGTGAAGCCTAACATCCACCAAACCCATCCATGAATATTTTATCGTCCAATATACTTTTCATGAAATTCCTTTCTCTGACCTTTGTCCAACGGTGATTCATTTAAAATTGAATCAGAGAGGCATTTTAAACATTTTGGTGCAGCTCACTTCCTGAAATGTGTCAACCTCATTCATGGCTCTGAAATAGCTGTCGCCGAATTTGAATGGGACGAAATTCCGCGAATCATTTGGTGTCATCAATGGAAGATCCACTGCCAAGGGTCACTGCAGGCAGCAGGGGCCCAACAAACAAAGGGAAGGGCTATATCGGGAGAAGGGCTAACGACCTCTCTGGATAAAAGGAGGAATAATGCGAGTCAATTTATCACCAGCCATTTGAGGAAGACAACAGAATTGTTCGGCCGCACGAATGTATCTCTTCGAGTGCAATTTGCAATCAGATGGTGATTCGGAAGCTCCCCGAGCCATGCCATTCTCTTCGCGTGTGATTTCACGAAAAATACCTCGAAAAATGTTTCGTGACGAATTTCCGAATTGAGATTGGACCAACTGGTGTTTTGTTCTGGAACTTGAAAAGGAATTCTTTGCCAGGTAAAAAACGCTTGTCATTCTGTGTTGTTTTTTTATTCCACGCGAGTCATTTTGATAAATGCTGTTGATTTTATGGTAATTTTGCTCAATAAATAGTGTGCGTGAGGGTCCTATTTTGCATAAAGACATCACGGAAATTATTGTATTTCAGTTGAAAAAGTAATTCCTTCACTAATATTAATTCAGCTTTTACAAATTTTCCCAGTGATTGAATATTTTATCGTAATGTGCAGGTAAAAAATTTTAATATATTCTTGAAAGTTCATGAGAAAGTGGCAACATATAATTTCTATCGAGCAATGCGTCCATGCTTTCACGCTATACTTTTCGAATTTGAATATTAAATGCAAATTAGCGACAAAATTTCTTCACATCACAATAATGTATTATAAGAGTATTGACTTATTGTTGAATTATGGCACATTTTGTTTACCATTAAATTATGGCACATTTTGTTTACCATTAAATTATGGCACATTTTGTTTACCATTAAATTATGGCACATTTTGTTTACCATTAAATTATGGCACATTTTGTTTACCATTAAATTATGACACATTTTGTTTACCATTAAATTATAGCTCATTTTATGTACCATTAAATTATGACTCATTTTATGTACCTTTAAATCATGGAATATCTTACTTTAGAAATATTTCATATTTTAATGGATATATTCCTTTTTATTTTTATTATTATAAGATATCTTTAGAAATCCTTAATTTTACTTCGTTATCCAAATTCAGTCGATAGGGCCTGAATGGCCGAATGACTAGCGCTCTGGCGTTCGGTGCCACAGGTTTGGGGTTCGAGTTTCGGTGAGGCGATGGATGTTTGTAGTGGTTAGGAATCCACTTTAAACCATAGGTCTCTGTCTAATATGACAGTAGAGCGTTGAGCGTACGGCTGACAATCCTACCCCGTAAAAAAGTCATCGTCACGGAGCCAAGTCAGACTTCTACCTATTGGTGCTCCATCACAACAGAAGCTGCCGCCTTTCCCTCCTCCCATAGGACCACACGTGTTCTTGGACTTGGTCTAGAAGTGAACAGAAACCATAAGAAATAAGAAACCATAACAATTAAAAATGAACTATAAGAAACTAACTATTACTAAACTACCATAAGAAACAACAACAATTCAGTCAATGAATAAAAATTGTAAGATGCAAAAATATAAGATCACGATTTCAATGTTTTTTATTTTTGTTAATTATTATCTTTACCATAATAATAAGCATGACTGTTTTTTCCTTGAAATGTTTTAATTAAAGAAAAATAATATTTCAATGTACCTCATTTAAAAAGCGTTTTTTGTAAGTTTCGTAAATGAGGACTGTATTTATCAGGGATATACTTCTTCGTCCGTTTTTAGTAAGTCTATTCATACGTGGATTCTTTCCATATTTGAACACGTTGAAGAAATGTTGAAATCAATATAAACAACATAGCCATTCAGTGAACTATTTGAAAATAGGTCGTTGTGTGGTTTTTATTCCCCAGTAATCTTTATCACGTTCCATTGCGATTGCAAACATTCTGTCGGTGAAGGGCTTGCGCAAATCATCCGCCATTTGCATCCACAAATACCATTTTGCATATGCTTGGATTTCAGAAAGCAAAAAGCAGTGCGTGCCGCTTCCATCGCCACACAATTGAGGTTCCCGCAATCAGAGTTTGTTTGATGCTCGCAGAGATTATTCTCCAGGGTCGCCCCTGGGCCGCGATTAGCATGCGGGGGGCGTTCTCTGTGATCCGCGGGGAATGAGATAGGTGCTTTATTTTGCTATGAGAGCAGCACATAGCACTGAGATATTTATCGTGAAAGATTCAAAGAGGTAACGGAAATGTAAGAGAACGCATAGATTACATAGAAATGAAAATCCTTCATCTTTTAAATAAAAAATGTATTGGATTTGTGGCGTAGTGGGCGTAGTAATTATTTTCCTTTAATTAAAGCTATCTTAAAAATATTTCATAAAAAAATAAAAAAAACAGTCATGCTTATTATTATGGTGAAGATAAGTAAATAATAAAAATAAAAAAACATTAAAATCGTGATCTTATATTTTTGCATCTGATAATTTTTATTTATCGACTGAATTTGGATAACGAAGTAAAATTAAGAACTTCTCTGGATATCTTAAAATAGTAGAAATTAAAAGAAATATCATCATCATTATCATCGGCGCAACAGCTCCATTATCAGCTAAGGCCGTCTGCCTACTGGCAGATTACGAAACTAGAGATGTTTTTCTTTATGCAGGGTAGGATTGTCAGCTCTACGCCCAACGCTCAACATTCATATGAGACCGAGACCTACAGCTTAAAGTGGATTCCGAACCACTACAAACATCCAAGGCACCGCTGGGATTCGAACCCGAAAACTGTGGCACCGAGCGCCAGAGCGCTACTCACTCGGCCACTAGGCCCCTAAAAAGGAAGTCTATTAAAATAATAAACGCGCTCGGTGCCACAGGTTTCGGGTTCGAATCCCGGTGGGGCGATGGATGTTTGTAGTGGTTCGGAATCCACTTTAAACCATAGGTCTCGGTCTCATATGATCGTAGAGCGTTGTTTTGAGGTTTAGTTAGTCTTCAACCCTCGTGGTTCCTCGCTAAAATTGAAGCTGCATATTACCCTTAGCTATGGACCAGCCGCTTCTATGGGGTCATTTGTACCTGGTGTAGGTTTTCCTGCACCAAGGGGATTCGTAACAACAACATATGTGAGCATTTTGTATTGACTGTCAACTGCCGGGGTAGGAGTTTTCTGGGTTTTCTCTCATATGATGCTCCAATTTGAAATATTTAACCTCGGACGCAATGAACCACCTCTTCTCTTCGGTGGAGTATTTTGTGCATAGTAAACGCGCATAGAGCATATCGATCCATTTACAAAACTTATTTACTTATATGCATTAGAGGTACATGCGTCCCCTAATGCATATAATTAAATAAGTTTTATAAATGGATCGCTTGGTTGCAAGTCCAACTCGATTCAGTCTCGCGACCACTTTTTATGTTACATTATACAAAATGTTTTTAAGTTTTTCTTCAGAATTTGCTTCCACGTCTGTTTTTAATGATGTTTAATTGGAATTATATGAAAAATCAATCAATTAAAGATGCTAAAATTAGCGAAAGAAAGTTCGCAATGATAAAGCAAAAAATTCTTTTATCGTCGACAACTTGTGTATTGTTTTTTAATTGTTGCTAATGATGCATAAAAAAAAAAAAAATTATATCAGCTTTTCATTGTTTGAGAATACATGGGTTCATGGACTTGATCTAGATGTTGCTGTTCGAGTGGGATAAGGAATAACAACAATAATCAACAACAACAACAGCAAAAAATACATTAATTATATTTTGCACAATTTTCTCTTGAAAAGTCACCTTTAGAAAAATACGAACCATATTCTATGTTTTTTTTCTGTGCCATAAATGCGTAATAATAATAATAATAATAAATAAATAAATAAATAAAAACTTGACTTGCAATGGTATTGCATTCCAATAGCTCATATAAGAGCTTGAATTTATTGATTAATTTAATTTCTGTCGTAATATTTTCATAAATAAAAAGTTTCCATTTAGCTTATAACTATTGAAAAACAATTAATTTACTTAAATATTTGTAAATTATTCTCTGTCATATTAACAACTGAATAACAAAAAACAAGCAAGAAAATTTTTAAAAAACCCACACACTCACTACGACACATTTAAAAAGGTTCATTTATTTCAAATATAAATGCCTATGAATACTGCGTACTATAAGCAAAAAATATGTTGTATTACTATTTTTATATAAGCAGTGCAGTTGATTTAAATAATATGATTTTCTCGTTTTTCTTTTATTTTACTGAAACTTTTTCGTATAAAAAAAATATAAACAGATAATTCCTTTTCAATATCTTTTAACCACATTTATACCATGATAGTTTTCTTTCACTATTTTCTTACTATTTACATGAAACCAGAGAATTTTTAAAGTTCTTAATTTTTGCAGTATTACATACGAATCGATGCAATACAAATGTACGTATAATTAAAATTAATTAGTTTTTATGTAATGGCCTGCTTTATGACAAATGTAAGCACTTTTGCTATGAATAGTTCTATTGTCGGATAGCATTTCTACATATATTACAACACTTTTGCTAAACTATAAGTTAAACTCTTAATCAAGAATTTACCAAAAGTATCCTATGCAGAAATGCTAATAGAGATGTCATGTAGTCTGAATAGAGATGTCATTGACAGTTTTAAATAATTGTCCGTTAGCATTTCTACGTATACAACATTTTTGGTAAACTCTTGATTGAAAATTTACCAAAAGTATTGTATATGTAGAAACGCTAACAGAGACAGATGCCATGTAGTCTGAATAGGGATGTCATTGATATTTTTAAATAATTGTCCTAATTAGACCGGGAGCTGCAATTTAACGCGGATTCCGAACCACTAACGAACATCTACCGCCAAGATTCGAACCTGGAGCCTGTGGTTCCAAAGGCCAGATAGCTAGCCAATTTGCTATCAGGCAACATGATAATAAGAACTTCAGCTATAAATTTGTCTCCTTCGGGTGATTTCAAATTAGTTTTCTTGTTCTATTCTAGAATTAAACGTGAGATGATTTCTTAAGCAATTACTCAAGTAAGAAAAAGTAAATGAATAAAAAAAAACTGAAAGAAATCCCTTAGGTATAAAAGTAGTTAACAGTAAAATATAATTGGTTTCAATGAAATGTGTTGCAAGAATTTTAATAAACGTGTGATATAGCGTTGATAAAGAGTCACTTTCCCCAGTTCCATGTGCTGCCAAACTGCTGTGCTCATCGGGTTCCTGGACCATGACCGTCTATGCTTGGGGAATCGCGTAACCCATAAACGTCTGAGTAAGCTTGGTCAGCAAAGCCCTCTGCGACAAGCCTTGCCGCAAATTATGTTGGACGATTTGGCAACATCAAGAGCCCTTGGGTTGTGCTGCTGCTTCAGCAGCATTTCCTGCTTTTGTCTGGGCGCGCTTTTACGAGGACGATTGCCTCTCTCCTTGAAAATATGCATTGGTGAAAGTGGATGGAAACAATGGATAGGAGCCACCATTCATTTTGACAGACGTTCGTAAAATTCGTTTCTCTGTCTGCGTTGTAAACTTTGTTTCTCTTTAACATTAAAGACAACTTTTTGAAAGAAGAGTAAATAAATATATAGAAGGCAAAAGCATCTTTCAAATATTGTCCAAATAAAATTTGATAGTTATTCAATAATTGTAAACTAGTTCCCAGTTAAGTATTAAATGATAATTCTTTAATTTCAATAATTTATCCGATAAATCAACATGAGTGTTTTTGTTTTACGAAATAAATAACGTCGATATACTATAGTGGTATTTTATTACAGTCATTAAGTGATTAATATCTTCTCCGGATCACTAATTTTCTGTTACTTTAACAACATAATGATTTTCTGTTCCGGTTAACATGATCTGAGAGCATGATTTTTCGTAGCATATAAAAATAATCCGAGTGTGTAATATTTCCAGTGAATCATTATGAATCATTACATTTCCTATTTTAAATTTTAAAATGTAAATCACTAGATAATTATAAAATTATTATTGATATTAAATTAATTCTAATATATGAAACTCGATTTTAAAAATAGTCCTTAGTATCCTAACACAAATGATTCACATTTTGAAATTTCTTTTGTAGCGTATAACTTGTAAGAATGAATAATTTCCTTTAAATGTTTACTCACGAATGCTATGTGCACAGTTGAAGTTTTTGAAAGAATGGCGTATCAATAAAAAGAAAGATAATTGCTTAATTTATTTTTTTGTCATGAAAAAATTCAAATGTCCATATAGAATATAATTCAGTTTTATCTTTATATATACGTATAATTCTTCTGTACGTGTGTTTGTCACTGAACTCCTCTTAAACGGCTGGACCGATTTTGATGAAATTTTTTGTATGTGTTTGTGTGGGTCCTTGGATGGTTTAGATTCGCAATTGGACCCAGTAGGTGGCGCTGCAATCGGGTTCATCTGTACGTGTGCTTATCACTGAACTCCTCCTAAACGGCTGGACCGAATTTGATGAAATTTTTTTGTATGTGTTTGACAAAACATGGAGAATGTTTTTATACTATTCTCTTTGTTGTAAGTCGCCACCAGATGGTGCTGCTGGCGCAGCATATCAACTTCTATATTCAAAAAATCGCTGTAGGGAAAATATGTTAGTGCTATCCACTTTATTGTTACTTGCCACCAGATGATGCTGCAGCATTACATTTTATATGCCGTTCAAACAATATCAATGAAAATTAGTATGCATATATATTAGAACATGAAGAATATATCCACGATATATAATTTTCTACAATTCATTTTTTTTTTTTTTTTTGTACGCCGTGTTTTACTAGTATTCTATAAATTAATAGGCTTATTTTCTGAACGTTATTTTCTAAAATAATTATAAATTATAAATTATTTTATTATTCTACAAGTTGCAAAAAAATTCTGTGGGTTCAAAAAATGCTCAAGGGCGTACCTTAAAGTGGCAAGTTCATACAATCCTTCAATATGATGGAATAACTGAACAGAAGACTGTATACACAGCACGCATGCTTGAAAAGTAAACCAACTAAATATTTTTGTTTTCATTGTTCTTTTACGCTTATTAAATTCTGGTTTTCAAAATAAAAGATTTTAAGCCTTCTTCTGGGAAAACTTTTCAAAATTATCTTTGTTTCATCAGATTTATTGAGTAGAATCATGGTGGAACACATAAAATGTGGTAAATAATTTTTCCGCGTTCAATTTTTACGTCGTGACCACTTGCATCTATTCTTCTTTTATGCTTTTTGCTTGTAAGACATTGTTTTATAATTAAAAAAAAAAATTCTGAGAATTGCATTGCGTCTTTCCATCTGCGCTTGCTAATATTGCAGTTTCAAAGCTTCTAATTATTAAAAGTTAAAAAAAAAGTCATGATTGATTTTCAATGCTAATTAAAATCTCTCACCAATGCACGGTATTAAAAGTATGGATTTCTTTTTATCACCGTAACCTTTTCACAGTTGTTATGCCACTGAACGATAACATAGAGATGGTGAAATAATTGATTCTTAGATTTCGGACGCTACTTCTAACTCCCATTAATTATTGTTGTAAAAATCTTCCTTTCTTTATATTGTGTATTGTGTGGGTTGTTGTTTTCAATATTTTCCGTCGTAAACTCTTTGATTTTACAAATATATAGATTTTAAATCTGTTAAACAATATTTTAATTAATTTGATAGCATTTTTCATTTTCGATGTTGCAAGCCACGATATAATGTGGGCTGTTTTGTATAATTTTTAATACGAAGACCTTGCTATTTTATATATTTTTTATTGTTTCTTATCCCATTTGATCGACAGCAACATCTATATCGAGTCCATGAATCCGTGTGTTCTTATAGAAGGAGGAAAGTCAGCTTCTATTGAGAAGGAGCACCCGTAGATAGAAATCTGACTTGGCTCCGAGTAACTGAAGAAAGGGGACTTTTAGGGGGAACTACCGTATCGTCCGGGAAAATTCTCGCCAGGTATTCCGACTATCGAGACATGATGCTGAACATCCCAAACGCCAACGAATCTCCGCGTTTATTAAAATAGTATGCTTATAATGGACTTTTGTAATACTTCAGGCACAGGTTGGAGAACTCACAACTTTATTTAAACACGCACAAATACCATACAATATTTAACACATTTAAAGACATATCATTATTATATTCATTTAAGGATTCCACTTCTAAGCCAAAAACCCGATACTCGGGTACGTGAGGGATGCGCGAAATATACTTCCTCTCCTGGTGAGAGTCTGTCGGCCAACTAATACACAGGATTGTGCTAAATATATTTCCTCTCTTGGTGAGAGACTGTAAGCTAAACGTTTCTCAGCGGCAGCGCATAGTTGCTCTGTGCTTCCTCTCGGAGGAGAATCTCGAGGCTACCTAACCATTTCTCCTGATCGTCACAGGGGAGCTCTTGCAGTGCGTAGGAGAAAGCACGGTTATATCACTTGTTTGAAAGGCATGCAGCGTCTTAAATATACAGCCCGACTGCCTGGTTATCATTTTCTCGGTTTCTTTCAATTGCCACTGAAATTCCTTCTGTAATGCACTGCTTCCTCATTCTTTTTGATGAATGTAGCAGATACCACGAAATATTCTCAATAATGTCAAATTTACAACAAAATTTCCCTTATCAGTGGTGAATTATCTAGTGTCCAGATGTTTGGCATTAGGAAAAAAGGGTGCAATTAAAACTATCCAGTAGTATCTATTTCCAATTGTAAATTTTCGTAAAGTATCCCTCCATCTCCAATTGTAAATATTCTTAAAGTATCCCTCCATCTCCAATAGTAAATATTCAAAGTATCCATCCATCTCCAATTGTAAATATTCATAAAGTATCCATCTTCAATTGCAAATCTTTGTAAAGTATCCATCTTCAGTTGTAAATCTGCATGAATTAGAATAACATACTTGCATTTTGTAGGGACACTTTTTTTTTATCTCTCACATGTTTCTCGTCTATGTTTTTTATCTCTTTGTGCCAATTTATAAATTTCTCCCATTTTTATTTTTAAATCCATGAATACACAGTACATAATACTATTTTTTTCTTTGCTATTCTAATATCTGTCCTCGCTGTTATAACAACTTCTCTGTTAATCATAATACTGTTATAGAACTTAAAATTTAACAGAAGTTTTCCAAATAGTTAATGCAGATGTAAGGTACAATGATTTTTAGTTCTAGGATTGCGCGTTTGGGATGAAAATAGCAGATGTTTAGTAGCAGCCTTATTTTTCGTGACTTTTAGAAATTACCCATTTCCACGCACCCCCATACAGCTGCGCGTATTACTTTTTTATGAACTGATCTGCTAAAACCCTCTGTAATGTGATGGATGCACTGTCTCCTGTGTAATATCCGATATGTTAGCATTTTTTGTAGCATACAATGTTGGCGTATATTTTCGCGAATTTTTCTTGAATATTGCCTTTAATATAAACCTGGATTCAAATTGCTACGAATCTAACTCAAATTTGGACACTACGTTTTTTTTTTATTATAATTATAAACCATTTATAAGGATAGTTGTATCTTTTCTATAAAGTTTAACATATCTAGAGTTAGCTCAGAGAGAAAAAATAAATAAATTGAGGAGAATATTAGACAAAAAAAAAGGTTACCAGTTGTGAAGTAGATTGTTGCAACTCTGCAGTATAAGAAAGTTTTCTGTTATGTGTACTTGTAAAGCATTTTGAGTACTATATAACTATTTTATATCGATACTATTTCACCTTTTGTGTGTTAAGAAAATTAAAATTATTAAAATTATTTTGTATATTCATAAACATTTACTTAAACTACATAGTTTAAGTCATTAATAATTCTATATATGTTTTAATTTCCCATAAAAATGATATTGCACTAATTTTTGTAATGGTATGATTGTGCTGCTTTGATCACAAATAATTCAAACTAATTTAAATCACTAATAATTCTATGCATGTGTCAATTTCCCATAAAAATGATATTGCACGAATTTTTGTAATGGTAGGATTGGGCTGTTTTAATCACTAATAATAGTTAAATCTAATAATTCTATATATGTTTTAATTTTCCCATAAAAATGGTATTGCGTTAGCTTTTGTAATGTCATGATTGTACTGTTTTAATCACTAATAATTCTAACTAATTTAAATCACTAATAATTCTAACTAGTTTAAATCACTAATAATTCTATACATGTCTTAATTTCCCATAAAAATTGTATTGCACGAATTTTTGTAATGGTACGATTGTGTTTTTTAATGCACTTCATTTAAGATCAAATTACATTGTTTTCTTCGGTAACCATAGCATGGAAGCCATGTTGTAAGGATCGATTAATATATTCGATTTTTTCAAATTTATTTTCTGCAAATAATTCAGAATACAATTTAATTTTCTATCGAAGCTAATGACTTCCCAAAGAAAAAAAAAATTGTCGATTTTTTCCGCTTGATTATTTTATTTAAAAGTGAAACTTTTGTATGCTCTTCATAATTCTTTTTTAAACTTGAATTTGATTCCTTTTTTTTCCCGCAATTTTCAAAAATATTCCTTTTTTATAGCTTATTAATAAAAACTTTATGTATTCACCTTTATAAATAAAATGAAATAAATGCAAATTCTATACTGTACGGAAAAGGATTATATTTTGCAAACCTTAACATTTTCATTGAGAAAAACAAAAACAAATCTCTCTTTGTTGTTCAGCAATTGTTTGAACATTTCGAATTCTTATCTTCCAATAATTCGATTGAATTTTTTTATGAATTCAGCATTATTTCCTTCACATTGCATCTACTAATTAGCAAACTGCAATAAAATAAAAACAAATAAAGGAGGAACCATTTCAATGGAAGTACTATACCCTGTCTGACCTCCATTCGTTAGAAGCACAAAGCAAATACATTTTTCTCTGACAACAAAACTGTTTCGATTGAATAGCGATGTGGTCTGTTAACCTTTGTAGACAAGTTGCGAAACACCCTGCCGCTGGAAAGCAGTCTGGAAAATGCAACTGACCTGGCTTCTGAAAGAAACGTTTCCATCGAAATGAATAATTTTCGCTCTAAATTCCAAAGATTGCAGTGTGAAAAATGAGACAATATAATGTTCTTCCAAAAAAAAAAAATATCTAAAATTATCCCAATTTGCACATGTCATGGATTTCGACAAATTAAAGTCTTGATGAAAGAATACAATTTAAAAATATCTGCTTTGTTACCTATAATTGCTTCTAAAAATATTATTTGAATAGAAATCAATAAGTTCTTCCACGCATTTATTTTTTTTTCACACTGGGTTTACAAATAAACAAAAGCTATTTTCTCGACACAGACAAAGGTATAGAATTAATCATCCGTTACAATGCGATATTTTAAATGTATTTATTGAATAAAACTTAAATTTGAAATATATGCCTTAATTATTTCCAATTTTGTAGTATAAAAAGAAAGTAATCCTCATCCACAATGCAAGATTTTAAATGAATTTATTGAATATAACCTTAATTTGAAAGGTATGTCGTCCATATTTCTAATTTTGTTGTATAAAAGAAATTTTGATGATGTTCTTTTTAGAAATGTAATGAAATGTTGTTGTGCATGAATTAACATTTTTGTTTTATTGCTCAAAATTGGAAACGTTGGCAGTTTTATTTTATCAACCTTCGTTTATCTATCGTTAGAATTTTATCACCTTTCTTATTAAATTCATACTTCCTGTGGGCTGATTTTTACAAAAGAATAAATTAATAATTTTCTCCTAGATTTTATAAACTTGTGCACAAGATAACCGTAGAGCGACAAACCTAACATAACCTAGATTTTATATTTGTCTTGGTATTTCTCTGATTTTGAATATTCTGTCTTAAACTTTTAGTATGTATCAACATAGAAAATGGAAAAGATTAATGCCATGACCATCACCGTGATCATTAAGATTAAAATCATTTTTAATGATACTTCTAATCGTGATGTAAATTTCGGCACCTTTAGCAAAATTTATCACTCATTGCCAAACGCAGCCAAATCTTGAACTAGCAGGGGACGATTTAAGTGAAACAGTGAGAGGTGGGGAGTTTTAAGAGACTGGATTTTCGATCGGAGACGGGTAGAAGGCCATAAAAAGTTGACCACACCCTTCTTTTAAAGAGTCTGTGGAGAGCACCTCCCTGTCCACACCCCATCGATCATTCGCCTCAAAAGATAAAATAGAGATACAAGACATTTTCTTCTTGGAACAGTCCCTGTATGGGTTTTACCTGTCTCGATCCCAGTGATGGCCATTCAAGTTTAAGCATTTCAACAAAATGAATCGCCTTTCATTGCTAACAAAGAATACTTTATTTCTTTAATGCCTTTTGTCTGGTTCGATTTATCCTTTTCAGTATTTCCTCAATTAATGAAGAAAGAAAGTCAGAAGCCTCATCTGAAAATCTCCCAAATCGTGAAATTTTAATGGGAAAAATCTAACACAATTCTTAAATTTTAAAGGAGCCTTAATATAGAATTGCGGATTGCGTAGTTTTAAGTAAGGAATGAATGAATTAAATGATAAAATTATTCCCGAATTGTTTGCTCATTTAAAAAGCATTAAAATAATAAAAACAAATCAGCATTATTGCAAAAATTTCATCCTTTAATAAATTACTATAGATCATTTTTTATCGTAAAATGTCTATTTTTCACAATAGGCTTGGTAGTTGAGTTTTGAATTTTTCATATCTTACATTTATATATAAAACTATTAAATGATATGGATGCATAAAAACTTTTTTTTTTACTGAACTTCAAAAAAAAAAAAAAAAAGTAAGATACTGCAAACGTTGAAAAGAACTACCTATAGAGTTTCTAAAAGGTTGCCAGAAATGATCAAATTGAAAAGCCTACCAAGCCAAGGTGAACATAATGAAATTGTAATGAAATCCATTTGTATCATTTTGATGCATGCGTTGTCAGTTTAGTTAGCCATGTAAAAAGTTTGGAAACAGCCCAGCCCTTCCATTGTTCTCTCCAATGGGTGGCCAATAGGTTCGAGGTGTGTCTACATACTACACGTACTATCACTACTCCCCTCCCCCGTGTCGTCTGAAAACATCTTCCCTCCTTTTTTAATATTTCTCCAGCGGTTCGATGAATGTCTACAAGAGATAACAATTTGCTAAGTGAATTTACATCAGACAATCCGTTGTACGGGACAGATGTTTCTCGGGTGTGTGTCGGTCAGGACACACCCACTCCACTGTCGGAACTCATTTCCGTTTCTCTCACCCCCCCACCGTCATCCCGTGTCTGAAAAGTAAATGATCACGTGACAAGGGTGACAAAGAATGAGAGTTGAAAGTACTTGAACCGTTCAGTAAAACTTACCATCAACGTTCTCCGTCTATGTCCTTCATATAAAACTTCCGTCTGCAATTTTTTTTTATCGTTAAAAAAAGAAATTTAAATGCATTTTCGTCTTATGAAACTTAATATGCATATATTTCTGTTGTTTTAAAATTTTGTAACTTTTTTTATGGGATAAATTGGGAAGCCCATAAAGATTTATGCATAGCTAGTACTAGTATTTCATGGTTTTATTATACAAAGCGACTGTGTTTCTGAAAAGTTCTCCTTTTGAATTTTTTTTCTTGTGTTTTTACATTTTATGTTTAAACTATATAAGCACAATGTTTTATATGAAATGTAAGAAAAAAAAAACATTAAATGCAAGCATATGGTTTGGTTTAATTTGATTTGCCGCTCTACGGTGTTTTTCTGCACACTTTGGTCCTTGACCTACAGTTTAACGGGAATTCTGGACCACTAACAAACATTTATGCATCACCAGGATTCGAATCTCTAAAGCCTGTGGTACCAATGGCCAGAGCGCTTGTTAATTGTCCCATCAAGCTCCTGCAAGCATATGAGCAAGATATTATGAATATATTTAAACAGGAAAGGAGCTAAGTATTTTTTGATAAATGAGTAATAAATAATGTTACAAGATAAAAGTAATTATTTATTTTGTAAAAGAAACAGTTATTGCGTCAATTCAAGAGGCTTAACAAACTGTAGTTATAAATTATCAAACGGTTAAATTGAGACAGCTTCTTTAAACAGTTATATCAATATGATTTTACCGCCTAAAAACCTTTATTGCATATCTACCAAATAAGTGCGAAGATCTTTTTATTAAACCTAGTTCAAATCTGCGGAAGATTTAGAACTACTATAGATTAAAAAATCAATCATGGAAAATCTTTTTCTATTTCCAAATTTTTGCTACCATATAAGAATATGTTGTCTTTAATGTTGTTGTTGTCGTTGTCATATCTCCTGAAGAGTACAAGAAAATCAAATATCGTAGTGCTCCCGAATAATATTGCCTATGTTAATTGCCAGCTCGGAGTATAAATCCTCTTCCGAGTGATGGCCCAGACAATGTATGGCAGCTGCAACAGCTGGGCAATCACAGACGTGATGAGGAGTAAGCTCGACATCAGGGCAGTTGCCACATTTTTGGTATTTCTTCATATCTTTAATTCCTTATTGTTTATATCACAAAAGCAAGGTTTTCAAAAATTAGCCTGCTTTTAATGATTTGGCCTTTAAATGAAAGGTGAAATTTGGACGTTGACAGACAAATGTTATTAAAATCTTGACTGAAGATTCCCAAATACATTGCCTCATTGCGAAAATTGAACTACAAAAATTTTGAAAAACATTTTTTTTTTTTTTTTTTTTCGAAATCATGAAAATAATAATGAAAGAAAACTAGAAAATAATTGATATTTACCGAAAGTATTTTATAAGCATGAAGAATTCTGTTTCACTTCGAATTACCTTTAAAAAGTTGTTCAGAGATACGTATACATCATAAATGCATATGTATTGAATAGCATAAAATCTTAATTCTTGGGATTACATTTCTGTAGCATGAATTTCGTATAAATATCAGTATGTGGTTTTGATTTTATTCTTCTTATTAATGTAAATAATCGCAATTTGCTTTGCACAATTATAATAAGAAAATAGACTATCACAAGATTGGAAATAAATATGACTACCTCTGTGACAAATTTTATACACATAAAAAAATTACTTTGATAGACAGAAGGTTTTTGTAATTACCAGGCACATCTAAACTATTAATAATTATTCTTTTCCCAATTATAAAACTAATTATTAATTGATTTTTTAACACCGAAGTAAGTTTTTAATTTGGTTAATATCAAGTTATAATTCAAAAATAAATAAATGTAAATTTTAAGATATTAAAAAATGTTTATGATATCAAATTGAAATTTTTTTAAAGCAAAGTCAAGTATTACATTAATGATTTCTGGCATTTAATTATTAATTATTTTTAGAGATCAAAATTAAATAATTCGTAATTGCTTATCTTTATTTTTTAATACATATGTTCTTTAGTTGCCAGTAATAAAATAAAACTGAAATGTCAATAGAAAGAAAAAAAGAATCTTTGTCCTTTCTTCTTTTCCTATTGAGAAAAATAAAAAGTTGAAGAACCACCACATTAAGTTAAAAATATCAACTATGACGCATATGTTGAAATTCGATTATTTAACTTTTTTGTTCTAAACGCTTCTATTTCCAAAAATTAATTTTCATTTAAAAAAATTATGCATGATTTTTTTTTTTAAATTGCATTTGCAAGTATGCATAAATTATCAATGTCTGCTGATGATACTTATAATTCTACAGTTAAAGTGCTTCCCTGCTAATTTTACTATTAGGGGTGTCTTATTTTAACGAGATTAACCTTGTCCTTAGTGTCCAAAGGCTCGAAAGCAATTCTTAGGAAGCCCTACCAACGCGCGCTCCGCCTAGAGCTTCAGCGCATCTCGCAAATGCGTGTTACTTCTATAAATAGAATTACAAAATAGAACAAAATTGAATCTTATAATTGAATGATCTTTAACGTTTACAGTGTATGAAATGTGAAAAAAAAAATGAATTGAGCTGCTTGGCTTAAAAAATATGATTAAAATGCTATATCCAAAAAAATATTGTGCCATTAAAATTTTTAAAAATTGATACCTAGCATGACATTTGAAATGAAAGTTAAATTTTGAAGACCTTCGTTTAAAAAATCGTAAAAAAAAAAAAGTTAATGTTGTGATTTATGGCGATATGAAAATAAATTATATTTTTAATTTATGAAAATTCGCAACTTCATTGTTAAAGCATTTCTAATTGATAATTTTTTTAATAACATAAATTGTTTATATTTTGCCGATTATTTATTTTCTCTCATTTCAACTAAAAATTGTAAGATTAAATTGAAATTGATTAAAATAATTTTCATATAGTTATCACATGTCATTTCTTCGATTATTTAATCATTAGCACTAGCAAAAATTAAATTATTAAAGACCGTGTCAATGAAATAAAATTTTAGAAAAAGCATGTTTAAAGCTAAGAGATTTTATACATAAAAAATCAGAATATTTTTTTAAAAATTGCCAATCATGCATTATTAATGTACTTAAATAATCTAATAATTATCAAATAAAATAATTAATTAATTTTTTTTAATCTGAAAACATGGAAGTATTGTTTACTGAATTCCTTAATTTTTGTAGAAACGTAGTTATTTTAACTTACATTGTCACTGTGGAAAATTATTATGAGAAATGAAACAGCTGTATAAACTATAAATATTTTATAGCCCTTTTCTACATTAACTATGGCGAAATTGAAATACAAAATTGATTTTCCAATCAGATTCGGAGAAAATTTACGTATGAAACCAATTTCTATCATAAATTGTTTTTGAAAAAGCTCATTTATAACTAAAGCGACTTGTATGGCTAAAGTGCTTTGCTCTGGTGCGCTGGAGTTAACCCTTTTTTCGATAAATATGCATATGATGCAAAATGGGGTAATTGCTATCTATAGAGTATTTAATCATATGATTATGCTATAACGGGATATTTATCTGATAATCAAATTAAAAAATGATAAGATAAAGATAAGCATATCGTTAATGACAAAAAGCTTCATTCCTAATCCATGCTGCCTAAAAAAATTTTCTGCTAGCGTTGAAATACATTATCGAAACAATTCTGCTTAATTATGAGTAAAGCACTCGTAAGTAGTTCAGAAATTTAAGAACTTGAAAAACATTAATTTTTTTTTTTTTTTTTTTCAAAATAAATGATATTTTGGGGAAAAGGAAAACTAAACAATTCTTATTTCTTCCTTTAGATCCTGGAGCAGGAGAAGCACGCTCTGAGAAGGAAACTGGACTCGGTGGTAGGGGACTACGACAGCCGAATCCTAGAACTCCAGAGCGACATCGAGGAGCTGCGTAAAGAATTGGAAGAGCAGAACAATTGCAGAGGAACACGGAGAAGGAAAAAGCGCAGCTCCTCCAAGAACTCACCGAGCAGAACCATAGGCTCACAGCGCAGCTAAAGCAGGTTAGTTTTTCAAATTGCCTTCAATAAAATTAACTGTTCATTTCGTCACCGGCATGATTACGAATTCATAATTTTAAAATTTTCGTAACGAATTTCGTAACATCTTGCTAGAGAGAAGAAAATCTTAATCAATATCATAATTAATTATTCATTTCGTCTCCTGGAAAAAAAATTTCAGCTATTTATTTCATTTTTGGACTTTATTTTATCCATTAGTCTACATGGACATATGGCATTCGTTCAATCTTGCCACCTTTTGTAAAAGTATGACTGTCTTTCACCATTCACTGCTTTCATATAAGTTACACATTTTATTTTTAATGTACATGATAATATTTTTCTCCTATTGGAAAAAAGGAAAAAAGCATCCTATCTGTGTCCTGCCGGAAAGTCGGGACTTTTTTAGAAATTTCTTTACTGATACTCAAAATCGTTTTCTTCTTAAGTACCAACTGTATGCAGTGGCCTATAATCCACATTAAGAACTTCAAGGATTTTAAACACATAACCAGTGAATTATAGGAAATTATGTCAAGTTAAGTAAAATGGGCTATCTCTAATGTTCGAGGGCCGAGGGCCTCTAATGGTCAATTGGCAGTACAAGCTCCAGTTCGAATCCTAGCCGGTGATATGGAGGTTTGTTAGTGGTTCTGAATTCATTTTAAACTGTAGGTTTCGGTCTCTTTAGCCCTCGGGGCACAAGATGACCTCAGAACGACAAACCAAACCCAAAACCTAATGCTCGAAGAAATATGAAGAACTCTTATATATTTTTATAACGTGATTAATAATATTTTATACTATTATACATTACTACATCAGTCAAATTGACAGGATCTCTAGTAACTGAAAAAGTGGCCATTAGTTAAGACGGCATTGGTTTGGAAGAGTTTTCTGAGTGGTTTATTGAATTATTATATAAAAAAGTTTGTTGGTCTATTTCGCTGGACAATCCATCATTATTTCTTTGATCAATAATTACCTTTTTTTTTTTTTTGAATTTTTTTTTTTTTTAACCAAGAAAGTTATAATTTCTTACCTTAATTAATAACCTATTATTTATTTTTTGGCTTTTCTCATAGTGGAGGAGGCTAATTGCTTATAAAATAGCATTTAGATTAATATTGGGATGCATTTTTCTGCTAATTTTCCTCATCTTGAAACACAGCCGAGACTAATCAATTTAATATACAATTATTAATCACTTTAAAATACAATTCTATAAACTGTTGATTTTCAACAATTTTTTATTTATCTATCCATGTGCTTACAAAATATATATCAGTTAAACAATTAATATAAACCAAAAACCCTTGAAATTTTTTATTGAATCAAACTTCTTTTAATTATGTTTCGTACATAAACAATTAATATTATCCTTATTCCATACTTCTACAAGTTATTAGAACTTGTGAAGTTCGACATTAATTTAGGTATTAATAATTTTCGAATGACCATAAATAAGTTCATAGGATTCAAATGATTTAAATTACTATGTTGAATAAAGAGGTCGAGTGACTGAACGCGAAACGTTCATCTGCTCAATGGTATGCGATGGAAATAGGAAAAAAAAGTCAGGATGTATAGATAATAGTAATTGTATGAATTGAGAAAAAAAGAGAAAAAAAATGTAAAACATTGGTGATAAAAATGTAACATGAAATTTGCAATTAGTAAAGAGCGATAATAATAGAAGAAAGACTGGAATTTTTTTTTAACTAAAGTAGAATAAATAAGTGAACATTAAATAATGGAAAGATTTAAACTAAAATATACGACTAAAAGATATATTTCAGTCAAAATAGTACTGATGGTTATTTTTCGTTGAATATTTATTGATCCATAATCTTTATATTTTTTTCTTTGTTTATTTTCATTTAATATTTTATTTTTAAGTTGGCAACGTCGAGTAACACTATTTTTGATGCCGAATTCATGAGAAGTTGCTAGTTTCGGTTTCTTTAGAAATGTGAATAAATATTAGGTAAAATCTGGATATATTAATCAATGATTACACCTAAGCTTTATGTAAAAGAATATTTTTTTTTAACGATACCTTGGCGACATTAGCAATGAGCACACGCGCCAAACTATCACATTATAGAAAATATGTACATTATGTGTTATACGTAAGTCCCACAATTTTTTTTTTTAGCAAAAACAACGTTATTTTTTTTTTTCAGGTAAAAATAACTGTTTCTACTTGTAGTACATTTTATCTTTTTATTTATAAAAGAATCACAAATTTATTATTGCTTTTTTCCCCCAAAAGTGAATATATTTAATGCTGTAATTTGAAATTGCTTATATTGTACTTTTCGTATATAGAAACTTATTTTCCTTTGTATTATCAAATTTTTTTTATATTGAATTATAGACAGCAAGGACAGAAGAACAACTACAAGCTCAACTACAAACACTCAGGGAGCAATTTAATGTCCGTCGATCCAACCTCCATGATCATGTGTCGCAATTGGAAGGCCTTCGAGAAGAAGTATGGGATTTACTTAAATAATTTTCTTGCTTTGACAAAATTCTGATTAATGATTTTAAAAAATAATGATTTTTGTTATTCAGATCAATGTTCTGGAAGGACGAAAAGCAGATCTTGGACAGAGGATCCATGCTCTTACTGATGAAAGAGAAAACTTGAACCTGTCGTTGGAAGAATCTGGTGATAGAATCATATTGCTCCAGAGGCAAAACAGGGAACAAGAACAGAAGGTATATGCTGATTGCCAATTAAGTTTTTTTCCAGTAATGTACATTTAATATTAAAATTTTTAAAGTGAGGTATTCCTGAAATGTAACTGTTCTTATTTTAATAATTATTAATATTTATCTATTTTATTAAGACATAAGAAAGCGAAAATTGCATTTGTATCATGTGAAGATTATAGGTATGTAGGCCTTTACAAGATCCAGTAGATGTAATTTGAGTGAAGTGCAAAATTATTCATTTTCTTGAACAAATCATTCCTTTAAAAGTGATTCTACATTATTTCTAAATTTTATCCTCACTTTTAGTGAACTAATTTTTTATTATGTATTATTAGTTCTAGATTTTTATATTAATATTTTTAGCTATTGTGTCCAACTAAGTTATTAATTTCTAATATACAAAATGAAGAAAAAGTAGATGAATTGAATGTAGATAATATTGCAAAATGAAGAAAAAAAAATGCACTAAAATGTTTGGATGATATTTGTGAATTTATAGTTTCATTCTCATTCACTTGTTGAAAACACTATATTCTCATTTCTTTACTCTATAAAATGATTCATTTAAACTATATTATTTACTTTTAATTTTTTAATAATTTCAATAACATGTACGGCTAGTACAGAATTATGCAGTTAAATTTATGGAATCGTTTTGTAATAATAAAATGTTTGCAACTTTTTATTGTAAATTCAATTGCAGGTATTACTTATTATTCTGATATGCTTCATGTAGAATTTGTGCAATTTGTTGTCAATTTCATATTTGATTGTTTTGTACAATTTGTCCATTATTATTATTATTATTTTTTTTTTAGAAATTCTTTCCATTAAGTAATTCCTTAAGAAAAAAATATAATATAAAATTATGATAATAATAGCGACAATTTAAATGGATGGTGCATGTTTATTATTGTACAATTTCTAAAAAAAATTTTTTTGTTTAATGTGTTACTTTAGATTCGCAGTCAGCAACAAGATCTGGAAGATCTGCGGCAGACCAACTCTCAACTTCAAGCAAAACTGGACATAATTCTGAGGAGAAGCCCCAATGGAAACTCTTCTTTATTAGATGAGATAGAAATGTCTGCACCTTCGTCCATGGAAGATGATGCATCACGTGTACAGGTAGGTCAATTTTCACACAGCAACATTATGAAGAATTAATTTATCATTTTATGTAAGTTTATAATATTAGTTAATATAATTCTATCAAATAAAAAAAATTGACCCATAAAATATTATACTTAAGAATATCTGATTATTAAATATCATGATAAACAATTATCCTTTTAATTTTTTGCTATGATTGATGTACAAATTTGAATTTACAATAAAATATTTATTATGATAGTTTTCAAGCATATATTTGTGTATTTCTTAAGACATGAGAAAAGAATTATCAATGAAAATATTTTGCTTGTATAATTGCTATCAAATACTATTTTTAACATACATCTTATGAACTATTGATGTATTACAGCATTGTTCTAAATATCTATAATGTCATTATTGTTTTATTTCAGCTGAAATACCATTATTTTTGTAAATAATATTTTAAGGAAAAGGTTCTATATTAAAATTGTGCTTAGCTATCTAAGGGCTAAAATGTAAAAAAAAAAAAATTATTTTTTTCATTTTAAAATTAAAAAATTAGAGCATAATAAGCTTTAATATAATATTTTAGCAGAAAAAAGTTGTACAATGTATTTTTTACTATAATATATATATCTTCAAATCTTCTGTATAACAATTTGAATTTTTGGTAAACATTTTTCTAATGCACTTCTTTCTATGTTGATGCATTGTAACTAATGAAATAATTTAAAATGTCTTTCATAGAATCACTTACCTGATGATGACATTGAATGTGATGATCTAGTCCTACCTTTCAGTGGACTGTTTCCTGAAGGAGATGAAAATATGAAGGTATAATTTCTTAATGACAAAATTCCCTCACTATAAATCACTTTTGTTACATATATAATTCATGATCAGTTATTTATACTTAAGAAATGATGTTTTCTCAGAAAATCTTTTTAAATCTTTATTTTTATTTCTATATCATCGTAATTTTTTTTTTTAATTCAAAGATACATTATTAAAAAAAAAAATAATAATAATTACTGGTTTTTATTAGCTTTCATGTTTGAGTTACAAAAAGTGAGTTATTTGTGAAGAGTATTTTAAAGTTTTATGAATTATTAATGATATGATGTAGATTAAACTTACATTTCCTAAATCTGTATAATTTATAAGATAAGGTTCTTTCTGTCTAATGGTAGTGTTAGTCAAGTATCTGCTGCTGTATACTGCAGGTTATTATATGCTGCTTTATACTATGTATATTGATTTGACTTATGTGTATAAAATATTTTAAATGTAACTTCTAAAACAATGTAAATCCAACAATATAGAATGTTAAATTTATATTGTTGAAAAATTGCTTTCAAAATATTTTATATGGATCAACTTGTTTCATTTTTTAAAATATGGATTGTTCATCACTGTTGAGTATTTATGTGTCTATGGATAAAAAATTAATTGCGAAGTAAATAGAAACTTTTTTTCTATGATGTTCTATCTATCTATGCTAATTTTCAAATTCTTGCATCATAACACAAAACAAAGTTAAAATATTCCTATTTAGGAAATTCAAATTATTAAAGGTATCTTTTTTCATAATCTTTAACTATATTGTATTACACAAAATAGTTCAGTTAGTAAAATGATTTGTAGAAAATGTTTTAGATAAAACTTGTCATAAAAATTTCATTTTAACATCAATTTATGAAAGATTAAAATTTGTACCTCCAAGTCTAAATAAGTTTCTGTTCCTTATAAAAAATCCCATTATTTTTTAAAGCTTTTTAAAAATGTTTTATGCTCTTTCTCAGCACTTGGCACAAGAAGTGATTGATATCTACCACCAGCTGCGTCGCCTGTGCTTAGAGTTGAGACGCAGACGAGATAATGTGTCTGTGGACAGTGGCATCTCCTCCACTACGCCAGAAGAGATGCAAGCACAGCAAGTGCGAGTTGGCATGTTTTCTAACTTGCTGCAAGATTTCAGGACTCTTATTGAAGATCTCTTGGCTCAAGGGCCTGATACGGTAAAAATAACAATATTGTTTTAAAATTGTTATGCAATCTGTAAATAATGCATTCATTGTATTTCATGTATTGATTCTTAGTTAAAATTGTTCATTAATTTTTTAAAATATTTATTAATTAGAAATATACAGTTGAATATTATATTGTATTTGAAATAATTACTGATTGCTGAATTGCAAGAATTTGACAATATTAAACAGAGATTTAATAACAGTATTAAATTACATTAGTGTCGCAGTAGTAGATTATTATTGATTTGGCAAGAAGTTGTCAATATTAATGAGAGCTCGAGTAAAACAAAAAAAATTTTTTTTAATGGGATAAATTGATTGGAAAAAGATATTTGCTAAAAAATTAATGCAGATAAATTTTTTAAGAATTTAGCAGTATTAGGTAGTAATTTGCTAAATTTTATGTCTCAATAATATAATTGATAATGCCATGTTTTCGTCAAAATTCACATGAGATATTTTGCAAATTCTCTGATTTTTCTGTGGTTTGATTGTTTTTAAATATATAGTAATTAATTTAATGTTTTGAAAACAGCCACAATTGTTATTTAATGTAAAGTCAGTACACAAAAATGTTAAAATAATTAATGCACACTATTAAATATTATTAAAGCTAAAAAGGAAAAAATACAATTGTAAGTATTTTCCTCTATTATATTATTTTAATTAACATGTAATTTTTTTCAGCCTTGTCTTGCATGCCAGTCTGTTGCTGAAGACACAGAAAACTTAAAAAGATTGCAGACAGAATTGCAAGAAAAAACAGATTGCCTTAAAGAGAAGAATGAGGAAATCTCAAAACTTGGCACAAAGGTCAGTTTATTATTGGAATGTATTTCTAATCAGCATATGTTTCCCAAATTTAAATCCTGTTAATGGAATAAATTATTTTATTTGAAATAGAAATTTATGCATAAATTATCTGATTAAGAAATTTATACCTTTCATTTATCTTAATGCTCACATAGTTCAATAATTTTCTTAGTCATCTTATAAATTCACATTTCAAAAATAGGAATCGCTTATTATAACTTGTTATAGTGTGATCACTGATCACGCAGAAAATTTGCAAGTGGACAGCTTTTAAAAGTGTGGTGTATAAGGGAGGAAATATTTTTAGCAGGGATTTTAATTGAAAGAAAAGGTATCTTAATTTTTAATCATTTAAAATTTTAGATTATACAAGATTAAAAGAAAAATGGTGAAAAAATTCCACACTAACTGTTATGCTTTTTTCTTTCAAAGCAGCTTTGGGTCACATCTATCTAACTAGCACCCTTAACGAGTAATTTATTTGTCTTATTTTGCTGTTTAACAGCCTGTTTACCAATCCACATAATCTGTGGTCAGACTATACAATGTCTCCGATATGACTTGTTTATTGCTTACTTTTTCTATGTAAAAAGAAAGAAATAGAAATAATTTATTTGGTATTTAGGCATATATTTAAAGGTAAATTTTAATGTTGTTAAAAACAATTTTTTACAATGTTTTCAACAATATTGCTGGAGCTGAAGATTTATTTTTTTGTGTAGTTGACCATTCAAGATACTGAGCTGGCTGCCTTGCGAGAAGAGAGGGATCACTTGAGGCAGGATGTAGACAGCAGTGCATGGGCTAAGGATGAAATTGTGAAAAAAGCATGGACCATGCGAGACCAGGCTGTTGCAAGGTGGGTATTTTATTATTAGTCAGCTGTCATTAGCATTTTTTAACCTTTTACATTATTTAAGTATGAATAACTACTTTATGTAAAGTGAAATAGTAGAATTTTTGGTTAAAAAATTTATGAAATAAAGGGATACTTATATATTTTTACAATTGCACATTTCCATTCTAAGCAATTTATTTTCTCCCTCTAAAAAGATTCAATATTAAATTGTTTTTATTTATTAAAAATATTTCATCTGAAATCTAGATAATATTCATTTAATCTAAATATTTTATAATTTTTAAGAATATTAATAAATAGGTTTTTTTTTTAAAAATATATTAATTTAATCTGAAACACAGTAAACAAAATCCAACATGAAACAAGTTTTTCCAAAACCTTGAAAATTCATGAATATTTAAAAATTTAATATGTAAATATTCTCAAAATAGCATGAACTTCACAAGTTAAAATATCACAATTTGTCCATTACTCCTTGTAATATGTTAAAATGAAATGTCAATAGATGTATGTATTTTGAATTCCGTACAATATTCTTTAATTAGTTGTTATATTTTTATTTTTAACTTTATTACTATTGTCAGTGTGTGTTATACTGAATTTGCAAATGAAATGACGTTGTAAAAATTTATTTCTGTTTTTATCAGTACAATGCTCATATGATTATAATTTAAAATAAATATATTCCTTTATAAAAGGAATAATTAAATGTAGTGTATTCCGTTAAGTTTGTCAATTTTTTTTTACTATTAAGTTTATTTTAAAAACACAATTTTAATTTTTTATTTTTTTTTTTTTTATTGATAGGATAAAATATATTTGCTAGAAGGATATCATTTGGTTTGTTCTTATATAAAGATTGTTAAAATAAGATTTGCCCTTAGCATATATTTTTCTTTATTTTACATATATCATAGTTATATTCTTATCTACAAAAGGAAAAAAACTTCTGCACTCTTAAGTCATTGTGAAGTATATTGATGTATTTTCATCATATATATATTTGTTTCAGGAAAAACACAGTGGAAATTGAGCTTGCCAAGACTCGCATAGAATTGATGCATATCAACAGCCAGTTGATGGAAGCCATTCAGCAAAAAGTAGAGCTATCACAACAGTTGGATCAGTGGCAGGTAAATACATTTATCATTATTTCTGGCATAAAAAAGCATTAATATAAGAATATAAACACATGGTTTAAATGCCCTCATTATATCATACATATCAGAAAACAATGAATAGGAAGAATTTAGCAATCAGTTTTATAAATTTTACATAAAATTTTGTCTAAAAAAAAAAAAGATTTATAAGACCATTTTTTTTCAAAAACTCTTTATTTATTCTTCCAAATTTATTTCATCGCCTTCAAAGTAATCTCCACCGGACACAATGCACTTATGCCAACTTTTTTCCAATCCTCAATGCATGCTAAAATGTCATCGGCAGGGATGACCTTCAAAGCGTGCACCGATTCACATTGAAACTCTTCAATTGACTCAAAACAGTGTCCCCGGAGTGGTTTTTGAGTTTATGGAATAGACAGAAGTCGCATGGTGGGAATACGGTGGTTGTGGAATGATATGGGTTTAATTTTTGGCAAAAAAGTCACGAAGAATCAATGCAGTGTGAGCTGGCGTATTCAGTGTTTTCGGTACCAATCGAGATTTGACGTGTTTGATGCCCAAAATGGAATTCATTGATCCTTTTGAAATTCCAACATCATCAGCAAGGTCTCTAATTGTAAATAAATGGTTTGCAAGCACCAAATCTTTAATTTTTGGACGTAAGCTTCGTTGGTTGAGATTGATGGTCGATCAGAGGGCTTTTCGACTTCAACGCGTTCTCTGCCTTCTTTGAACTGTTTTTACCACTTCTAACACTTTTTTTTTCCGATATAGGAATACTCACCGAATGCCTTCTGCAACATTCTATACGTTTCTGCAAACAAAATTTAATGCAAGTTTTTTGCTCAATTAATTCAGACATTTCAAAAATCGCCGGAATCAGTTTTAGCATCTCACAAAGTCAATCGTAACTCAAACACTAAAAATATTTTGACGTCAAATTTCACAAAGATGTCAAGGACAATGCCAGCAATCTAAAAATAAAAAAAAAATGAATTTTCATAACCCAAGAATTTTAAATTGAAAATTGATCTTACTTTTTGGACACAGTAGTACAACCATTCAATCTCCATCTAAATATAAAAATTATTTTCTACTGCTGTGGTTCATTTTCTAAAAAGGCCAAAGTCATCAGAAATTTGAAAAAAATAATAAAAGTTTGAGAATCATTGTTGCACTGAAATGTGTGAAAATAAATCTACTAATTTCAGACTTATGAAACACTAGCTCATATAACCCAACATTGTCCTTTTTTATATCGATTTGGTAATCCATATCAAAGAGATAAGCTCTTTTTTCATTGGATGTCAGTAAAATATATTGGGAATGTGTATTTAAAATTAAAGTTATATTAAGAGATGCAATATATATATTCAAAAATGCAAAAATTTTGTTTATTTTTATATTGATTAATATGGTTTTAATTAGCAAAAATTATACAATTATCGTATAAGTTATATTTATTCGTTAGCAATAGTCTGATAGTAAACAACATTCCTTGTTTTTCTGTAGTTTGTAAGTGCATATAAATTTTTCCCACTCCCAACATTCCTGCATATAACAACTGCCTGAAACAATCCAATTTCAAATCACTGGCCTTGTACTTTTTTTATAGGCATAGCAAAAGTAACATTTTAAATTCATACAGTTTAAAAAAACTATTTCATTTACTTTACAGCTGGATATGCAAGCTCTTTTGGATGAACAGATGAAGAAGAAACTGAAAAACTATGAGGAGGGAGAGGAGCGAAGGCCAAGTCGACAGTCCCAGAAACTGAAACACTCCAATGTCAATTCCAAAGGAAAACTTTTTAAACTCTTCAGGTGATGGAATCTGCCTTCTCCATTTTCTGTTTGATGAACTTAAAATTGTTTTATAAGCGTGATATCCACTTGTTAGATGAATAGAAACTAAAAAAAAAGTGAGGTTGTATTTTTATATACTGCAGTTCTCTCGTGTATTGGTTTTAGCTGTTTTCACTTGTGCAACGAACCATGTTTTTAAAAAATTACTATTAAAAACACAGGGACCAATACTTGTGGCAGTTGCTAACTGAACATTTGTGTGTATCAAAGTTGTTATGCCTTAAGTATGTATGTATATATGATCTGTATTGTTAAATGTTGTAGTTCATGAGTTACTTTAATTTATTTAATAGAAGCAATTTCTATTGAGTTGTGAGCTGCATATGAATGCATGTATACATTCTTTGGTGCTGAATGGTACTTAAAAACAATCAAAACTTTTTAGAAATAAATATTTTAGTGATAAGAATTTGCAGCGTATTGTTGTAAAATGAAGTGTTTTAATTAAATATACAGAGGCAATAATAGTTTTGCTTCTTTTGAAAAAAAAATATTATTTAACTGTTTTACATTTATAACTCACCTGAAATCAACTCTTCTTCTTTAAACTATGTCATTCTGTCCCGGGTGAATATTTGTCTTATGTTATAAAACATATATATGCAATAAGATTTATACCTGTAAAATATTTTTTTATATTTAATTATCTATTAAGGGAGCTCCAGCTAATTAATCTGGTTTATTGTAAAACTTTGACATGAAAATTTAATCCATTCATATATTTAAAAATATGATTAAATTTGAGGGTATAAATTGTTATATAATACAAAATAATACAACTGTATTATCATTTTGGTATCGCTTTAATATAAAGCTATTACAGAACAAGAAATGAAGAAGTTTTCTCATTTTCTACAATCAGAGCATAATTCCTTCTAGTAAAATGAAAGCTTGTGATTTATATGCACATTTGTCTTTGGCTTGATTCTGTTTCAATAATTTAATATTCTTTGAAAAAAAATTTCCATTTGATAACTTTTGCTGTAATAATTTGTAAACATGTTTGTTTTTTAAATCACTCATAGAATCAATAGGTTTTTGTCAGTATATAAAGAGTTGACTTTTAGGACTGGTTGTTTTGCTTTGTGATGTAAAGTACAATGTTTATTTTATTGCTATTACAAAAAGGATTTTTTTTATTAGTAAATAACAATGGTGAAATTTTGTTTGAATACAAAATATTTTTATTCCAGACTTGATGAAACATATCCTTTAAGTTATTGAAAGCATTTGTTTTTCTAATTATTTTATATTTAAACATTTTTACTTGTTTTTGTAATTTTAAAACTCGGACAATTCTAATTTTGGTTTGAAAAGTTTATCTGTGTAACCTACCTTTTTCTGCATAATAATATCAACATAGCATGTTCTACTTATCATTAGAGAATCAAAATGCTTGTTTTATGTATATTATTTCTTTCTATTATAAATTACAACACTGTTCAGACAAAGATCTCTTCTGTCCAGATTCTAAAGAGCATTCGAAATGGTTATACGACCAAGTGTTGTAATGAGTTTGTTGCTAATAAATTATAAGCATGTTATGACTTCAGTCTTCTTTTTTGAACTATACATTTTATAACAAATTATCAGGACTTCAGATACAAAATCAATTACTTAAGAAATTTAATATCCATATTATTTGTAAACTTTTAATATTGTTATAAAACTGTTATCGTTTTGAAATTCAATCTTATTGAATTTTCAGGTATAAAACAAATAGCTGAATGATAATTTGTTCTTCAATGGTGCCAGGAGCAGCCTTAGCCTTTATACCATCGTACGCAAATCCAGAAAATATAATTTTAAAAATATAAAATACATTATGCTAATAACATTCTGTTTTGAATTCCTGCGATTGGTTTTTAAAAGTTAGTACCATCCAGGGATGGCCTTGGGCAGTAGGCAACTGATTACAGTAGAAAAAAAATACACAATACTCACAAGTCTGTTCCTATTACATTTCAATAACAACCTTAATTTGAATTCAAATTTCCTCAAATTTGGCAGGAATACTTCTAATACAAAGCCTACATCAATTGAAAAAAAAATGGAGATTGGATCAGTATTCGTTACAAAAAAAAAAAAAAAAAATTACCGAATTTGAGATTAATTAGGTTTTATGTTAATTTGGCGAGTTATCGTTGTTGGCGAATTTTTCATTGTAGACATTTTTTACGCTGCCGATGTTTTCTTATGACCGCAATTCTCTACTAGCCGTCTATGGATGTTCGAGATTTGATAATCATAAATGTGCCTAGCTTGTCCCAATGTCAGGGTGGGAGAAAGAGCTCGTTGAACTTCACGATGAGTTTTATTGTTAAATTTGCAATGTCGCCTAAGAAATGAAAACTGTTCAATCAGACCAGAATTGACTACACGAAAAGTTGCTCGTAGATCTAGAGCAGGGATGGGCAAATTTTTTCGGTCGCGGGCCAAAAATCGAAAAAAAAAAAAGTTTGGCGGGCCAAAATAAATTTTTCTAAAATTTTAAAAACAATATATAATTATTACAGTTTAAATATGTTAATGAAATGAATGAAATTGCAATTTCATTTTTAAAAGTTCCTTATAGTGAGGTTCGAATTGAGATGTACTGATTTCTAAGGAACGAGGTTAAATGCTCATCTGTCAGTCTACTTCTGAAATAATTCTTTCTAAGGTTCATAGTTGAAAATACTTGTTCACATATTTAAGATGAAGCGAACATAGCACTGATTTTTTGGGCTGGAGATATTAAATTTGGGGAACTTACTTTCGATAATGATTTGTAATATTTAACTCTAGCATATTAAGAAATAACTGATTGAGATGATTGTTAGATTGCAACTCAATTAATTCAACCTGCAAATCTGACCTCACTGCTTCAATTTACGTTGAAAGGCATGGTAAAAATATACAGATCTGCTTGAATGGCGCTGAAATCTGCGTTCGAACTCAAAATGCAGTTTTTTTCAAGTCATCTTCGTAATTCTTAAGCTTCTCTTCATTTACTAAGTGTATTGAATTGAACCTCGGGAAATGAGACTAGTCGTTCTTAACTAGCTGCCCAGCAAACAGATTGAGTTTAAAAGATCGATTTATGTTTTGTAGAACAAAAATAGAGAAAGTAAAAAAAATCATCAGTCCTTTGGAAAAAAAAAAAAAAAAAAAAAATAATAAATAACATTTAATCAAAGGAGATAGATATATAATATATAAATATGTAGTTCTTTTAATTTGTCTCGGACCGGCAATTTAAAATTCTATCCGCGGGCCGGATAGAATCTTCCGAAAGGACGTAGTTTGCCCATACCTGATCTAGAGAAAATATCAGAAAATCGGAATAAATCTAATAGTTCGAGAATGGCCAATATTGCAGCTGAAGAAAAATAATGCTGCCAACAGACGCGAATCGAAATAAAAAATTTAATAAGTTTAAATTTTTGAAGCTGTGCAACGCCAGTTTATCAATAGATATAAAAAAAAAGCAACTTATGAAAAAATTAATAAAGCAAGTTGGAAATAAAATAAATGTAAAAATTTATTATTTAGTTAATTAACTATAATAGTACAAAGCATGTTTTTAAATATGATTTATTAATTTTACTTAATGATTAAGAGAAATAAATTTTTTTTTTTAATCCGTTATCCATTCAAGTAATGAAAATTAATATTTCGTCTTTATATTGAATCTTTAAATTCATGTAATAAAATATTATGGCATGGAGGATTTAATTAAAATATGCATAATTTGTAACTTAAATCAATTAAATTCTGTTTTCACTGACAACACACACATCTTTATTAAACTTATTTATTATTAAATGACATATTTTATTCAAGGCATTGGAAAATTGAGCGAATTGTGTACTCCTTAACAGTTAAGGCGATGTTGCATAAAGAAATAATATTATTTAATGAAGATAAGCACAATCAGGCTTCATAATAAAAGGCATTACTATAATAAATGTATACAGTAAGCAAGGAACATATAATTGAGTCGTCAGCTTTAAGAATGGAATACGGATAAAAAAATGGCAAAATTACAGCAGTGAGCCTTCTCCTGTACATTATCTACGCAGTTACCATTCGGCATTAAGTGGCCGTTTTACATGAAATATGCACAGCATTTAATATCAATTTTTCTGCAGTGAATCCTTTTGAACGAGCCTTGTATTTTCAGAACTTTCAATCTATCTCATAAAAATGAAATATTTTATAAAGAAAAGTGGTGTATTGAATAGCTTTATGAACTTCACAAGTGCATTCATGAATTTCAATTTATAATGACCATCATTTTTTTTTTTTTTTTCGAAACGAATAATGGAAGACCATGTTATATCAAATGCCACAAATAGTGAATGGGCTTTCCACTACTCCTGCGTTGTTTCTGTATATTACGAAGAAAACTTTTAGTAATTACAAGCATATCACAATTCATGAAGCAGAAGTTTTTCACTTTATTAAACAGATGCCTAAAAACAATAAGTAAATTCAATTACTAATTTTAGTCAATCAGCGCAGTTGTATTTTCTTTCTTTTCAGTAATTTTGTTGAGCAGCATGGAATTTCATGTTGATTCATTTTGAAAAAAATTAATATAAAAAGGAATTGAATTTGGCACCATTGAATTTTTTTCCTTTTATACACTGAAGTGACAAAAGTCATGGGATGCCTCTTAATATCGTGTCGGCCCTCCTTTCGCCCGGCGAAGTGCAGCAACTCGACGTGGCATGGACTCAACAAGTCGTTGGAAGTCTTCTGCAGGAATATTGAGCCATGCTGTCTCGATAGACGTCCATAATTGTGAAAGCGTTGATGGTGCAGGATTTTAGGCACGAACAGACCTCTCGATGATGTCCCATAAATGCTCGATGGGATTCATGTCGGGCGATCTAGGTGGCCAGATCATTCGTTGGAATTGTCCAGAATATTCTTCAAACCAATCGCGAACAGTTGTGGTCCGGTGACATGGCGCATTGTCATCCATAAAAATCCCATCGTTGTTTGGGTACATGAAGTCCATGAATGGCTGCAAGTGATCTCCAAGTAGCTGAACATAAGCATTTCCAGTCAATGTTCGGTCCAGTCGCACCAGAGGACCAAGTCCATGCCATGAAAAAACAGCCCACACCATTACGGAGCCACCACCAGCTTGAACAGTGCCTTGCTGACAGTTTGGGTCCATGGCTTCGTGGGGTCTGCGCCACACTCGAACCCTACCATCAGCTCTTACCAACTGAAATCGTGACTCATCGGACCAGGCCACGGTTTTCCATTCATCTAGGGACCAACCGATATGCTCACGTGCCCACGAGAGTCGCAGCAAGTGATGTCGTTCTGTCAGTAAAGGCACTCGAGTCGGTCTTCTGCTGGAATATCCCAAGAAAGCCAAATTTCTCCGCACAGTTCTAACAGACAAGTCCCTTGTACGTCCCACATTGATTTCTGCGGTTATTTGACGCAGTGTTGCTTGTCTGTTAGACTTTACGACTCTTTGCAGACGTCGCCGGTCTCGGTCGTTAGTGCAGGCGGTCGACCACTGCGCTGTCCATGGTGGGATGTTATGCCTGAAATTTCATACTCTCGGCACACTCTTGACACAGTGGATCTGGGAATGTTGAATTCCCTAACGATTTCCGAAATGGCATGACCCATGCGTCTAGCTCCAACTAACATTCCGCGTTCAAAGTCTGTTAATTCCCGTCGTGCGGTCATCATCACGTCAAAACCTCTTCACATGAATAACTTGAACAGAAATGAAAGCACTGCGCATTTATACCTGTTCTACGCGATGCTACTGCCATCTGAAAATTTGCATATTGCTATCCCATGACTTTTGTCACTTCAGTGTAATATAACCTTGTAAATGGATCATTTACATTAAATCTCAAATGTAAACTAGATGTTGTAGAAGAGAAGTCAACGAATGGACAAGTAGTTAGCTCTCTAGCCTGTAGTATAATGGGCATCAGGTTCAAATACTGGAAGTGGCATGAATATTTGTTAACGAATCAGAATCCACTTTAAACGGTAGGTTCATGTCTAATCAGTCCTCGTTTGCAAAATGGTCGTAGAACGACAAAGCAAACCACGGATATATATACTGCTCAACACCGCATACAAACTCTCAGATGTGGTAGAGAACACATAAGAATCGGAATCGCACAGGAAAACATAGCTGGAAATGTTAAGTGCAGGAAACAGAGACAGTAAGGATCCAATACAAGTGTAAAGCGCTGTATTGTACTAACACAAAAAAACAGTACCATAGATACTAGCATAAGGTAGGTTATGTTCATAATTTTCGCGCCTCTCTAACATCTATCATCGGACTTTTCAAAGATACTGGGTTTTTCCGGAACATATAAGCAACTCGAGAGTTTGGTGCCACCAAGTCAATGTCGGAATTTACGAGCGTTTCATAAACTAGGCTGTGGAAAGCACCCAGGGGGAAAAAAATAAGAGAGAAATCAGATGATTGAGGATGCCATGCTACAGAGTCACAACATCTAATTCGACAGATTCATAAGTGACCGCGTCGCGTTGAAATCACGACGAGCGTAAATCAGCTCGCGTAAAAATCGCGTTGAAATCATAATCGGTGAAAGCAATTCCATAAGAGCCTCATGAAGAAAAGTGAATTATTTAACATTCATTTGTAGACATGGGCCAATTAAAAATTCATCAATGACAACGGCTCTCATATTAAACTCGAATTGGTCCATTGTCTGAGGAACCTTCCTTTTTGCGGAAAAGATGTTTCATCTGTACAGAGAACGTAACATGGGAAAGACGCGGATCAGCATGACTAACAAACCATTTTGAAAAGGTTTGGTTTGATGCTCTATGATCATCTTGTGCACACGAAGGCTAAACAGACCGGGACCTACAGTTTAAAGTGAATTCCGAACCACCAACAAACATTCATACTTCCGCCAGGATTCGAAGCTGAAACCTTTGGTACTAACGGCCAGAGCGCTAGCCAGTTGGCCATCAGGCCGCATTTTGAAAAGATGACCTGTTGCGGATGATCTTTCACAGGACAGTAATTTGGGTATTGAAAAGTGTTAAGGATGTAATCCTGCGATGTGCAGAAATCGCTATATAATTATTGAAGATGATCCCGTTACAGCGACTAACAACCGTATACTGTAGCTTGAAATTTTGTCCACAGTATGGAACACATCCTTTTCTAATATGAATGTTCTTATTGACCACGTCCAAATAGATGCGTACCAACATTATGAAAGATTCACATAAGTTTTGTTGTGACTAATCCTCAATGTTCTGCAGTGCGGGACGGACATCCCGTGAGTGATCTACTCATGGATGGAGGGAAAGGGGCAGCTTTTTTTGTGATGGAGCACCCGTAGGTAGAAGTCTGACTTTTGCTCCGTGACGCTCTTACAGTCTTATGAGACCGGGACCTACGGCTTAAAGTGGATTCGAACCACTACAAACATCCATGGCACCACCGGGACTCGAACCCGAAATCTGTGGTACCGAGCTCCAGAGCGCTAGCCACTCGACCACATAAGTTTTAATGCATACGAGCGAACATTTGGTATACTTCTTTTTGATAATCATACAGTGGCACGTTCATTTCCTTTAACTACGTCAAACACGAAATGAATAGTATTGGTGAAACGATGCATGTTGATCGCATAATCAGTTTTAGTGAGATATCTGCATGGGCCGACTTAAGCGTCACCTATGCCTTTCGGACTATGGTTTCTTATGCAATTCTGATTCCTGTTCCCTCTCAAGTTGGTACGTGAAGTTCTGGAATCTGTATTTACACAAGATCTATCAAATATTCATAAATAAGATAAAGCTAGATCTAATTGTTTTTGGTTTTTATTCATGAAATTTAAAAATTAGTTCACAGGTTAATCTGGTACACAATAAAAATTTATCACTCCTATAAAATAGTCTTGTTTAAACTGCATCACCAAGCGGAAAAAGAATATTTAACATTAGCCTTGACAGCATTAAAATGTTGTTAAGGCTATTTTACTGCTCCATCATGGTCTTCAAGAGTTTTGATATTACACTAGGCTGTGACTGCTCTATCAATATTTCCTCATTTGATTTAACAATTTGATACAGTCAGTTTGAAAAAAAAAAAAATGGAACATCTTTAAAAATTTTCGTAATTATGAATAGAACTGCATATGCACTTAGTCGCAAAAGTAAGTATGCAGAGTGTATGTGATGATGTCCTATGAAAAAAATATTAGTACAATATTAGAGTTTTCAAATTAACGATTTATTTCGATTACAGCAAAATCGAGCTTAATAACAAAATAAAAAGTAATTAAAAAATACAAATATTTAATTAGCAAGATGAGCTTAACTTAAAATAGGATGTAATTTACATCATAAAAGTAAGTATGCAAACAAAAACAAAGACATAATTATTGCAAATTTTACAATTTTTCAAAAAAATTAGTAATTTGTTGGATAGCCTTTGGCCTTTATAACAGCTCTCAATCTAGATGGCACTGATTTTACTAAATTTTGAGTGACAGAAGATCGTATTTTCTGCCACTCCTCCAAAAGGGCTTTTTTTAGATCATTCTTAGTTTTGATATCTGGCTTTCTAATTTGACGATCGAGATAATTCCACAAGTGTTCAATGGGATTAAGATCAGGTGACTGCGGTGAGGTTTTTAGCTGTTTTCACACGTGATATAGCAGCCATTCCCGAACAACCCGAGCAGTATGTTTGTGATCATTATCTTGTTGGAAAGTGAAGGATCCATCGAGTCCCAATTTAGAAGCACTTTGGCTTAGATTATTCTTTAAAATATTCAAATAGCTATATTGATTCATTATTCCGTCGATTATAACTAAATTTCCTACTCCAGTTGCTGCCATGCAACCCCAAACCATAACCGAACCTCCACCGTGTTTTACAGTTCATCTCATGTTCTTTGGTTCTAGAGCTGCATTTGCTTTCCTCCAAACTTTTTGATGTCCATCTGACCCGTGGATGTTGAATTTACTTCCATCCGAAAAAATCACGGAATTCCAAAAATTTGTGTCCTCCTTTACATTTTCTTTTGCAAAATCTATTCTCTTTTTACGATTCATTTTGCTAACAAATGGTTTTCTTCGCATATTTCGACCATGGTATCCTGCCTTCCGTAACACACGGCGAATTGTTTCAAGATTGCATGACTTCGCAAAATTGTTTTTCACATTAGTTGTCAATTTTGGTGCGTTAATAGTCGGATTTTTTTTCACATTTCCAACAATAATTCGCCTTTCCCGATCCGTCAAAATGGGCGGACGTCCTGCTCTTGGCTTGTTTAGAGTATTTCCCTCAGCCTGGAACTTTTCTATGATTTTTTGCACTGTTGCAGGACTTTTGCCTATGATTTTAGCGATTTGTCTTTGGGACTTGCTTTCCTTATAGAGCTTTATTATTGCATCCTTTAGATCTTTTGATAATTCTTTTCCACGTGGATCCATTGGTGAATTGTTGATGTACTTAAAGCTAAAACTTACAAGCTTTGTAGCAGAACTTCTAAACTTATCACTGAAATACGAAAAATTACTCGAGAAGTTTCATTCAACCTATTTAAAATCGTCTCTACAGGATTTCGGAGTGCCCTGGCCCCAAAGGGGCCTAAAACTCCTATCTGCATCTGAGAAACATTGGTGAAGGAAAAAACATTGATAGTTAAAAGGAGGTGAAGTGATTTAAGAGCAATGTCCCATGTTAAAATATATATTAAAAATATAAGCAAAGAAAAAATTAATAAAATAGCTAATAACAAGGAGAAAAATAAAATAAAAAACAAAAATTAATAAAATAAACAGAACAATTAAAGAATCCAAAATTTAAAAAGGAATCTACAGTAGGATGGGATTTTCGTTGCTAGGAATGAAGACTAAAAGCACAGATGTCATGACGACAACTGAGCCAGTTCGTCTAGGAGCTTTGCAAGTTGTGAAGAACAGCCCTTGGCGTTTAGCATTTTCCGGAAGATGGAAATCGTATCTCGGAAGATTACGGATTTCATCATTCGGGATGTGTTCAAGATTTGCATAGAATTTTTCTGCAAGCTTGAGCATGAATTTTTGAATAGAGGGGAGGGGGAGGGCAAGACAAGTGACGAATGTCGAAATATTATATTTACGTTTAACAATATGATTAATATGTTAACTATCCGCGCAGCGACCATAAACCTCCATCCTTGAAAAATAGGGTTCTTGTCGATTGGTCTAAGCCCATTGCCAGTGTGAAAAAATGTTAAATTTATAGAAAAAGTAGATAATTGAATAAAAATTACAAATAAACTGACCATAAACCTCCATCCTTGAAAAAAAAAAAAAAAAAAAAAAAAAAAAAAAAGGATAGGAATTAAAATTACAAAATGAAAGCATACTGTAGTAAAAAAAAAGAAAAGTTAATAAAAAACTGAGCACCGCCGTAATGAAAATCAGTCATCCATTGCAGTATAGAAGAAAGCATTGGTCCTTCAGAAAGAGGAAATAGTGATTTTAACTATTGATATTTAAAACAGATCGCGGTCTTTTGCGGTTTTTGGGAAGAGAAATATCATAGCTGTAATTTTGAAGATCTTGTAATACAAGATTGTTAGAGTTGGAGAGATTATTATAAAAATTAATCGCTAGTTTTTCAACATATTCAACAAAACTGGGGATAGAGATGGCATATCGTATTTCCGCATTTCTGAAGAACCAAGGCGAATCCGTGATCATTCGGATAATTTTGTTTTGCAGTCTTTCGAGAATTGTGATGTTTGTTTTAGAAGTAGAGCCCCAAACTGGACTCGCATATGCTATAATGGGTCTGAGGTAAGAAAGGTAGATTAGCTTTTTAAGTTCAATTGTTAGTGAGGAGTTTCTACGTATTAAAGGAAAGAAATTTCTTAATTGGTTATTAAATTTATTGCGAAGGTATTTAATGTGAGAGCAATAGTTAAGATTCTTATCTAATATCACACCTAAGTATTTTGCTTCTTTAGACCAGGAAATGTTAGTATTATAAATGGTTATGTTAGGAGTATTAAATTTATTTTTCCTGGTAAATAGTACTGCTTCAGTCTTCGCGACGTTAAGTTTAATCTTCCAATTGTTAAGCCAATTTTCAAGTTTATAGATATAATTTTGTAGATTTTTCTGTATAATGTGTGTGCGCCGCCCCTGAGTAATTAAAGCTGTATCATCTGCGTAGAGAGCTAAAATAATTTTGTGATCTTGAGGAATGTCATTAATATAAATGTTATAAAGAAATGGTCCCAAGATCGAGCCCTGAGGTACCCCAGCAAGAATATTACAGACTTTGGAGTCAGTATTTCCAACAGATACAACAAAATTTCTTTTCGTTAGATAGTTTCTGATGGTATGAATTAAAAAAGAAGGATAATTAAACTTAATCATTTTATAAATCAACCCGTCGATCCACACTCTGTCGAATGCTTTAGCGACATCCAGAAAAATAGCAGCAGTATCTCGTTTCCAGGAAAATCCTTCAGATATGGTTTCGGTAATATTATACAGTTGGTGGGTGGTGGAAAGATTTTTAGTAAATCCAAATTGTTGAGGGATTAGTATATTAAGATTAGTAGAGTTTTCATTCAGAATATTAGCAATTACACGTTCAATTATTTTACTGAGAGAAGAAAGCAGAGAGATAGGACGGTAGCTATTAGGAGAAGTAGGGTCTTTTCCAGGTTTGCGTATCGGAAGAATGCGAGCAGTCTTCCAACACTGAGGAAAATAGTTAGTATTAAGAATGGCATCAGTAATTTTACAAATTTGGAGAATGAATTTGAAAGGCAAGTTTTTGAGCATTTTATTAGTGATTGAATCAATACCAGGGGTTTTGTTAATTTTAAGAGAAGAAATACATTCGATAATAAAAGAAGCTTTAGTAGCTGGGATATTGTCAGCATCCTTATTTTGCGCTAAGAAGGAAGAAATAGTATTTTGAACTTCATTAGAGGTATTAAGATTATTAGTATCGTTTTCAGTAAATTGGTCTTTTAAAGTGTCTGCAAGAACCTCTGCTTTGTCAACGTTGGAGGTGACAGTCGTTTGATTATTAGTCAGAGACGCAATTGTGGACCGCTTCCTTCTAAAAGATCGTGTTAGATTCCAGAGTGTTCCGTCCTCTGCATTCACCGTTTGTAACCTTCTGTCCCAGCATTCATTCTTATATTTTAGGATAGCCCTACGGAAGATGTTTTGATGATGATTGTAGTTGTTTTTACTGACAGGATCTCTATAGATTTGCCAGAGTTTTCGAGCATTATTGCGATTAGTAATGAGTCTTTTAATATATGGTGGAAGATAAGTACGGTTGTTAGTATTAATTGGCTTGGAGGCAATCTTGTGAGTATGAGTTAGTTTGTTAGATGCAGTGTTGTGAGCATTAAAATCTCCGCCAAGATTACACTATTGTTTAAAGAAAAGAGAGTATTTAGATCACTATTGAAATTAACGGGTGCAATGCCATTAGGCACATAAACAAGGCAATAGTTGAGATGGGCAATTAGGAAAGGTGAGTGAAACAATTGTGGATTTTATGCCAATTAGATGCGGGTAGCAGTATGAGTGTGCGGAAGAGAATTTTTAACAAAAATACCCGTACCACCAGAGACTGGATCCTGAGGACCATCATTTCTGTAGAAAGTGTATCCCATTAAGAAAGGTGTTTGTGAGGTTTTTAAAGGTGAGTTTCCTGAAGCAGTACTAGATCTGGATTACTTAGTTATTAGTAAATTCAGTAAAATCAAGCATTTATAATATAAGTTACATGCATTCCAGTA
>BPLQ01012334.1:0-129126 GCA_021605075.1 Caerostris darwini
AATGCATTACTATACTGGCTATTTGCTTATTTTGAAAAACTTGGAATTTCTTTAAATTTTTGCCGAAATGGGACAACCATATAAAAGAATTGATCGCTTTATTGAGCAGAAGCTTTTATCTGATTAAGACTGTTGTTTCAAGCAATTAGACCTTTTGCTTTAGCAACTACTTTAGAAATGTGAGAGCAATAATTTAATTTTATGTAAAGAACCAATTCCAGGTTCTTTTATTTAGTAATTCAGGCTTATTATCTTTCCCGAATATTTCACCATCATGAATGAGGATTAAATTTGATTCCAAAACAAACAATTTTTACTTATTACGAAAGATAAAATACTTTTTTCATGTATCAAGAAAAATATAACATTCTCATATTTGAAAAACTAAGTATTCAGCAAAGATGAAAGAACATATGTTTAATATTTTCTTCCGCTCAGTAATCTTCCTCTTTAACTGAAACATTACCTGCATGATTGGAGGAAAAAAATTTTTTAAAACAATTTTTCTTTTATATTATCTTGAAAATATGAAAGAATAACCAATCTTCATAATAATTTCTTGTATGATATAACAAATTTACTATAGAGATGCTTTTAATATCGATCAATTTTATTTTACTGAAATCTTAAGAATAAGAAATTTATATATATGTAATTGTGAATAATTTAAGTCAAAGATTTACTAATTATTTTTAATTAAATTTTATTAATTAATCATGTGAATGTAATTGAAATATATTTACAGAAAATATGAATTTATGATTTTTCATTATTTACTATCTTTTTTATGTTACCACTCCATAAAATCATTAATCCAATATAACAAGCATGAAATCTTTTACATTGGAGGGGGGAAAAAATCAGGTCTTTTTTTTAATGGTATAAGTACTATATAATTTCAGTTTCCATTTATGCTGAAAAATAATTGTTTCCAAGTTATTCCAATAACCATACTCATATAATTTTTTTCTAAAAAAGCTATTAAAAGATTTATCTAGAATGTTTTTGTTAAGGAGGAGATATATGTACATACTTTTTATCAAGAAACTATTAAGAATATTTTCTCAAGACAAAATTTTATTTAATATAGAATTACACTACAAAAATAACAAATATTATAAAATGAACACTTTTGTTAACTAAACCATCCTTTAATTATTGCTATATCAGATTAATTATGCATAAATGATACAACTGTTATTATCAATGACTGAATTTGACTGACAAATCAATACTTTAAATGACTAAAATAAAAAAAAAGAATACACAAGACTCTTAAAATTATATATAATTTAAGTAATTAAACTTTTTTATACACTTTTATAAAAATTTTAATAAACAATAAAAAGCTGGAAATAAATTTCTTAAGAATACAGTAGTTAGATAGAAAATACAATTCCATTTCTTTTTAATCTGCATAAAAGCATTAGTCAAATTATTAAAAATATATGGAATTTCAAATTTTTCTCACCTCTTCTACTACAAATATGAAATGACAATTATTGAAATTATTACATTTTTGATAAAATAAAGTACATAAATGCAAAAGAAAACAGTTTTGGTAATGCAGATACACAATTTAAGATTTGGATGGGGAAAAAAAAATATTTCTAGACATATGCACAATCTGACTAAATTTTTGGCAAACATATGTTGTTTCACTGTATGAAAAAATTAAAAAGTTTCCATCATTCTTTAAACAAATCCTTTAGATAATCCTTAATCACACATAATACATCTAAAGTATAGTCCAATCTAATTTGTGGGCAGATAAAATTTTTTGTAATGGCATAAAATTACAATGGATTTTTTTCTCTTGGTATTATAACTTTCTCAGATAGTTAATGACATTTACAATAAAAAAAAAAAAAACATTATACAGTCTATTTTATCATTGCATTAACTGCATACAAAGAAAGATGATGAGACTGTACATATCTTTTCAAAAACACTGCAATTCCAGCTTTGGCAGATAAAATTGCATCTTTGGACTACATAAATATTTAATAGCCTGCAACACAATTAATATAATGCTTTATCACTTTAACACCACATTTTTTGATACTTATTAAATGAACAGTAAAACAATTCGTAAATTTTGCAGGTAGGTAAAGCAACTGATTTACATAATAAATTTCTAGAAAAAGAAAAATATTTTGAATCTTACAAAAAAAATGACAAAAAATTGGAGCTTAATTTTAAGCTTGTTTTTAAAAAGTTCTAGATTCACAAACATAAAATAACTAAAAGACTAACAAATAAATATCTGTAGTTGGCAGATAACAATTACACCCCATATATTCTAAAGACTATATCTGGAAACAAACTAAGGATATATCACAAATATCACATAATGAATTTTAATTTGCAATATTAAAAAATTTAAAAGAGCTGAGCAAATACATATAGAAATAATTTCAAATGTAAGCTTATATGCAGTAAAAAATACAGAAGTATTACAAAATAGTTTTCAGTGATAGTCACAACTGTAAAAATATGTTGTTCAAAGTATTTTCTCTCCCTAAATTTTACTTTGAGTAAAAGTACATCCAGATAAATTAAGATGGTAATTTTTGTAATTTACAAGGAATAACAATAATAAAAAAGATACTCTTATGAAACTATGCCAGACAGCTTGGTAAAAGCTGCTATAAAAGTACTTCAAAACTACTACATATTGAATATATTATGCAAATATTTTAAAATTTGATTTATTACTTTCAACAAATACTGTGAAAGTGGTCACAAAAAATTAATTTTTCATGAAATTACTATTTTATATCATAATATTTATTTACAAATATATTTTTTTAAACATTAATATTTTCTTACTGAAATAGTAATTTTAATTACAAAGGTTCAATAGTCTTACAAATTCTGGGAAAACTCGTGAATTAATATTCAAATGTAAATAAAAAAATTATACAAATCACTTGTTCTTTAACACTCACATACAATAGCACCACTAATAGAAATGTATTTTTTTTATAATAATTAGCATTTTTACTGAATATTAAAACTATTTCATATGTATAAAAAATAATAATTAATGGCACATTTTTTTCAATATTATCAAAATCTTAAATTTAATTTCATAATTACTTTTTTATCACATAGATATTATATATACACTATTTTAATGATGCACAAAAAAATTAAAAATTTTCTTAAAAAAACAAACAAACTTATAAAAATATTATTTATATATATTCCCTCCAGCAGTTGTGAGAAGGAAAAAAAAAAAAAAAAATTTTTTTTTTTAGGGAAAGTAAAAACACACACCTGGTTTGTTTTTAAAATTGAAATAAAATAAATATAACACAGTTTTATATAAAATTATATTTTCAAACTTATATTTTGAATTTACATTACCTTTTTAAATTAAAATCACATAGCTGAATGTAGCTGTGCTTTCAGAGAAAAGGCATGATTATTTATGACAAAATTATTTAAAGGCTTATTTTTCTTGTTAAATTGCTGAATTTTAATTGGAGCTATTTCCATAGTCACCCTTAAATAGCAAAGCTTCTAAAATCTATAACAAATCAAGTGAAATCATCAACATGAATTGTAATTCCAATTTCAGGTCTTTTAGAATGTCTAGAAAGCTCACGATCACCTCCACCTAACATCCAATCACTACTACGGGAAGGACTTCTATTTTCTTGGCGTCTGCAAAAAATGAAAACCAGTATTATTTATTACTTTAAGTGGGGTGCATTAAATAAGTTCATACAATTAGCATCTTGGATATTAAATAATTTTATCTACATCAAGAATGCACAGATCAAGGCTTGGAGGTCGCAAGAACTCAACAAAGATTTGTTAACAGTTTACCTTACTATGTTTATGTTATACAATAAGTGATATTTTAAAAATTGCTCTTTAACATAATAATTTTTCATTCACCTATCAGAAACATTTTCATGGTTTCTGATAGATGAAACTAAAACCGGGCCTTTGTAAACTTCTACAAAATGATCCGAATCACAAATATGTAAAGAAAATAAAACTTGAAAAATAAATTTAATGCAGTAATTTACTGAACTTTTATCATTGTGTCTATAAAAACAAAAAATCTTTGTTAGATGATGCATTAATTTGAGCAAACCTTTATGCAATACACTATGTCTCTAATCCAGCATGTTCTGGACTATGGCTGTGTTGGATTAGCAATTTTATCAGATTATCATGCAGCTATCTAGTTTTAAGACGGGATATCAAAGTTAAGTACTCAAGATAAAAATTTTAATGATTGAAAAATTTTTTCACATTTAATGTGTTTAGGCACATTCTGAGCCCTTATATAGCTGAAGATTGTCCCCAGCATTGTGTGACCAAACACTTAAATCCATACGAAAGAGAAGGCTCGATTTGTGCGAGATTAGAGAATACACCAAATTATCGAATTAAAGGTTAATGTACCACACATCTATAAATGAACTTTTTAATTATATATAAATAAAAAATATATTTGTTTGATCTATAAATATTTATAATTATTTTAAACTAACTTATTACAAACATTGAACCAAATACTAAAACAATTGTTAAAGCCCTGCAATAAAGCATATCAAATTAAAATCTTTGCTTCTTAACAATTCTCTTTGTAACAATATATAACACACATTTATTTTAATGTCATTAATAGTTAATTTTAGGTGGCATTCATATTTGATCTAAACAAGTCAATATATCCTTTTATAACAGAAAAAAGACCAAGCATTTGAATGTAGATGAAATTAAAAAATTGTAAAATATTTTTTTACAATTAAAGAAATTGATAAGGACATTAGACAACTAAAACAGTAAAATGAAACACTGAAAGCATAGAAATATGAACCATTTCCATTTTTTAATTTTGTTACAACTTTTGTTTCCCATTTTTTTTTTTTTTAAAACATGCTAAAGTTACAAAATCTCTAAAAATCTCTTCATCCTGAATTCATAAAATAAATATATTTCAAAGATAATGCAATTTTACAGGGTACATCCAATATCTATTTGAAATTCTTTTTTCGTAGGATTAACTCATTAAAATTAGTGGAGCTAATTAAGAGAAGATTTTTATCTGATAAAAAGCGATGACCTTCAAATTTAAAAAAAATCATTAAAATTCAACTTGCATTCAAAAGATGATTTCAATTTTAAATTAAGAATACCTCCTTAAAAAAAAAAAAAAAAAAAAAAAAAATATATATTATTCTTGATATAATAAAATATACATTTTTAACTTGACAATTTGTCATATATGGTTAAGCAAAACTATAAATTTAAAATGAGATAATAAATATATGTCATAAACAAATATGAGTTAAGATCATTAAAAGAAATGGTGCATTTCTCAACCTATACTAGCAAAATAATATCAAAAGTTAACATTTTACTCATTAGAAAGTTTTTATTTATAAATAATTGGATAGAACCCTAAGTCAAATTTACTTACTTAATGCGTTTATTTTCTGTTGCTATTTTTAAAATTTCTTGACCTTCAATATCTTGTTCAGTTAAGAAATCATCTTTGTCTTCTGGGTCAGATAAAAGATCCTAAAACAAAGAAAAATTGTTAAGCATTCATAATACAATAATTTAATTTTAACAAATTCAATTTACATTTTTGATTCCACTGTTTAAATATTAATTTAAAAAAAAACACCCACATGACAAATGTATCATTTATTTCTTTGTCATATAGCTTATATTTTTAAAATGGATAATCATCCATATTAAAAATTTTCAATGATTTATCAAAAGTAATATAAAATAGTTATATACGGAGAAATACAAAAAATATGTCATAGCACTTGATTAAATTGATAAAAATATTAATCATGCTTACTTTAACACCTATTGTGTCACCATCTTTAACAAAATATGGCGAATTTCTCAGATTCGTCTTTCCTGCTCCCCATCTTTTCTTTCTTGTAGTTTTTTCTTTGAAAAAAAAAAAAAAAAAAAAAAAAAAAAAAAATCATTTTAACAAAAAGTTCCATTTATTATTAATCTAAGTTTTTCATTTTGCCATCTCAAGTATTTCACACTTTCATATAAAATTAAAAGTAAAAACTTGAATACAATTTTCAAGTTTAATTATTAATTACATACAAATCTATTGTATGTTTGCATATCTAAACATTTGTTTTTTATAAATTCTAAAATAGCACTTTTGGAATAATAAAAAATATTTAATAAATAAAATATGAAAAAAAAAAAAAAAAAAAAACCCTCTTCTAGTTTATATATATAATCTGATTTCCCCCAGACCAATAAAATGTAATTGAATAATGAGCAGCAAAAAAATTTATAATTTGGAAGATAAAAAGCAGAAAGAAAGTAGCATTACATGCTTTTTTTCAATAACATTATAAAACAGTTTTTTTAATATACATATTTTTAATATACATTTTCCATTATTAGAGTGTTAAGCAAATTGACTATCTAAGTTAGCAATATAACGGCACCATGATCATAAAAATAGTAAATAATTATAATTAAGATATTAATCAAAAATTATTAATTCAAACCAAAATATACATAATTTTTTGTATCAGAAGAAAGTCAACCTTGGCAGCTATTTACTTTACACTTCTTTAAAAACATTTTTTAAAAAGGATTTTAAAATAAATTTAATTCAATCAAGATCATTCCACATTAAATCAATAACGATTTTTCAAAAATGGCCCCCCATCATATCCAATCCAGAACTTTTACTGTTGATTTCAAAACTATCAATATGTTTTGAGAATGGTTAATGAATTCAAAGGTTCTGATGTTTCAATACTTACTGCCCCCTCCCATCATCAATGACATATCTGAAGACGTAAATGATTAATTCCCTTTATAGCTATTTTAAAATTTTACTTTTCAAATGAACTTTCATTTTAAATAAATTTAGAGATAAGTTTATAATTTGTAATTTCTAAAATTTTATTTCAATAGCTAATTATTTAGTTTGCTATCATCAATTTTCTCAAAAATGTACTTTAAAGTGTATATATAAATAAAGAACACAATAATTAAAAGTGAACTAATAAGGAGTGAGTTAGTAACATGAACATTTTATGTGCCAAATATATATAAACTAGGAAACTTTTAATATTAAAATTGTCTTATGTGCCATTTTAAAAATATGTATGCTTATTGAGAATGTATGAATTTTTACTTCTAAGATAGTAAAAATGTTTTTTTCCCATAATAAATGATAAGTATGGAAATAATATGAAAAAATGTATTCTTTTTCATTTAGAAAGAAAACAATGAAGAAAATTTCATTACCTGTAAAAATTTATCAAAGTGAAAGAATACATTTTGATTAAAATAACACTATATATATATATATATATATATATACATATATATTTGAATAAATATGTTTTTAATCTAAACATTAAAAATTGTTGTTAATTAAAAAAAAGAGTAGTAAAGAGTACTAAGCTTTAATTATTACAACAATAATTAAATTCTAAATTGTAACTATAAAAACTAATAGCAGTTTTCTGCTTTTAAATATTTATATACGTAAACCTTAGTCACAAATAAAATAACAACATTTAGTTTGTACTTAGATTTGCAATTACAAAATAAATTTAACTTTTAATGGTAACAAAATCTTGCCAAACTTTGTTTTAATAAATGTAATGAAAAAAAAAGATACTTACTGAGCTTGTCCCATCATCAATAATAGTCCAATGACATTTTTCAGGAAAATGTTTTGCTATCACAATTCTTTGTACAGGACAACCTATACAGTCTGCTATTGCTTGTTTTAATGCTTTAGGAGCAGAAGATTTAGATGTGTCCCAAACCATTTCTACTGGAGCAGCATATTCTTTGGAATCAGTAAGTCTGTGGCGAATGTTTAATAAAATTTCAGACTGCCTGATGAATTAAAAAAAAACAAAAAACATCAATTTATTTCAATTTTAGAACAAAATATTTTAAATTTGCTAACACACTAAGAAAAACAGAAAATACATTGCTTGATACACAAATATATAAAAACAAAACTTTAATTATTATGCATAAATATGTGAATGAGCATTTTTTAAAATATAATTTATTTCATTCCATATTATTTCAGAGTTTGAATGCTAAATTATTAATTTTCAACTATACAAAATGAAATTAATTGAAGAAATTAAATGAAATTTAATGGGATCAGAATTTATATATGTCTGCTACTAATTACAATATATATGCACAGAAATAGCTGTTTGGATTTCATGATAATATTTTGTTAATCGATGTAAACATTTCAAACCATTCTAATAAATTTCAAATGAAATCAGAATATAGGAACTTTTGTAGGTTTTGGCACTTTATGAAACAGAAGTTAAAACCACACATAGACAAGATACAAGAAAAATAAAACTTACATTAAGTCTTCTTCCGAATATAATATTCTAACTGCTAATGACTGTGACTGCATTTTTAATTTTCTGAAATTATTTAAAAAATAAAACAATATTGAATTATTTTTTTATATGCTTAAAATTTTTTTTTTTAAAAACTGCAAAGTATTTACAGATAAAAAAATTATATTAAAAAGCACTTACTTCAAGGTATTTGAGAGACCTCTGATGATTCTGCCAGGCCTACCATTGTCAAGACTTTGCAATCGCAAATATCTGATACTAGGTAGAGATATTCCAGATAAGGATGGAAGAGTAAGTATGTAATTCTTTAAATCTGCAACTGTTGATTCATTTGATATTTCTACATCACCTAATTTTATGCTTTTATTTATATCATTATTCAATCTATCTCCAAAACTTTGAATTAAGCCTAAAAAAAGTAACAGTGGTGCAATATTATGAGACTCTTGTTAAGCACATGCATAGAAAAGTTAACAATTGTAAACAATTCTCATTTTTAGCCTAATGAAAATTGATATAAATGTGATTTTATGTTCTCATTAAATTTATTTTATATTACAACCTATTAGATGATTCTAATTATGATTACTTACTATTTGAACACTTATTTTTCTTATTCAAAACAAATAATGGATTTATTTTTAATGTTACTATAAAATAAATAATAATAGCCAACATTTTACTAAATATGTAATCAATTATATATATAATAAATACTACAATAATACTTTGAATTTTCTTTATTGCAGTTTGTATCATAAAATCTGGTTTCCTATTACATGTTAAGAGATGATTCCAGTATAAAAAGAATTGAATGCGTTAATAAAAACAATTTAAATAACTTTCTAGCTCAACAATACATTTCATAAACACATTAACATTTTTTATTTGCAAATAATTTTACTGACATTATGAAAATGCAACACTGGAAAAAAAAAAAAAAAAAAACTTGATAGATTACCACTTACTTATAAGACTTTTTTAAAAGATTATAAGATTCCTCACTTTTTAAACTTCTTTTGAAGACACTTTTCTTTATATTAATATACATCTTATTTTCCAACTATAAACAAGTAAATCGATTCAAGACAATTACAAATGATTTAGACATGCTTGATACAAAGTATAGGCCATACAGCAATGTTTGTATCTCAAAATATGCCCCCAAAATAATAAGTTTATAAGTAATATGGCCTCAAAGAATTTTTATTTTTACTGTGATAACATTTTTTTTGCATAATAATAACTTACTTTCAATGCCAAAGGAGAGATCATCCATACTTCCTCTTTTAGAATTTGAAATGTTTTCAAAAGTAGGAAACAACCAAATTGAGAAGGTTAGATATCCCTTAACAGGCAGACGCCCTTCCATAATTATAAGATTTTCACCATGCTTAACATTTTCGTCCTCTATTGTTACGGCATCAAGTGACAACTGCTCCATTGGCTCACCACACCAATTAGTTTTGCGCAAATGCCATGCATCTCCTGAAAAGTAAATTGAAGGATAAAAGGCTAGATTTTTTTTTATATTGATAACTTAACATCAAGTTAGTTTTTGTTAATACAACAGTGATTTTCTTGAAAAATTCTACAGTTAAAATGGAATGAAAATAACATATACATAATATAATAACTGAATATATAAATGAATTTAAAAAATTGATTATGAGATGAATGTGTGTTAATTAAATATAGAATTTGAGGAATAATAAATATACCATTCAATCCAGCAATCGAAAGCATTTTCCGAAGACACTCTTGGACAGTAATATTTTTATTTATTGTAATTTCAAATATCACTGGATCACTCTGACCAACACCAACAGTAAACATTATAGTTATCTGAAAACGATTTGAAAAATCAATATATATTAGGGAAAAATGTAAGCAAAATAATAAGCAGACACTTGTACAGTCTATCTCTTTTAATGTCATTTCAAAATAATTTTTTCCCCCCACATAAAGTATCATATGAAAGCTTATAATCAGTTGAAAATATATTCTTAACTAATTTATTATTATTTTTTAAGTATTGAAATTCATACAGAAATGGAGATATTTTGTCTCTTTTTGTTATGTTTATCTTCAACTTCCATTGATTTTCCTTTGAAAAGATTCTTACTTATTTTGATTAAAGTGGAATGGGTAGACAATGCTCAATTTGTTTTCTTAAGATAGAAATCCAGTTTGAATTGGTTATATACGCTTTGTGGAAAGCAGAAGAAAATCCATACAATTGATAATAATATTTTCCTTAGGCTAAAAATGTCTATGAAATGAAATATTTATTTCTACAGCATTACAAATAATGCTTTGGAAAAGGTGACATATTAAAATAACATTTAAACATGATTGGTTTTTAAATAAAAAAAATCTCACAAATAAAAGAAAGAAACCCCAGTGAATTTCATTACACTAATTAATTTTGGCAATGATTAAAATTAAATGTACATTTTCAGAATGCATTTTTTAAAATTAAATTAAGCTAACTATTTACCAAACCTTTCTTTATAAAGTCATTTTTAAACATGTCATAGAGGTGATACTATATCAAGATCTGATTGTAAATTATTTTAATATAAAACAGAAAGAAAAACACAAAAAAATGAATTTCAAACTCATAACATTTCAAAGATATTTATATTATAGGAAGAAATCAACCTTTTTTATAAGATATTCAAATAAATTTGATAGATTTTATTTTCTAATAAAAAAATTCTAAAATGCTTATAATCAACACAAAAACCAAAGGAGAACTGACGAAGAGTGAACTCGTGACCATTTTGTACAACAATAAACAATAGGGTACAAAGTAATATGCCTGGAATTTTTATATTAACCTAAATCAATATTGGTGAAAGCACAAAATCTAACATTTAATACAGTTCACTGATCCCTGTAGTTATATAGTGTAATTTTATGCTTATCTTGACAAATGTAACACGAAAGTTTCACTTTGTATAATGAAAATTGATCAAGATAATGTCAAAGTTTGGGAATATTTCTATCTTCATTGAGATATAAAAGTTATAAAATTCTTAGTTATAAGTCAGTTATAAAATTATAATTAAATCGAGGTTGAAATTCTCGTACAACACCCCTTTAAAGTCTAATGAGGAGAGGTGGGAGTTCTCTATCATAAACGATGCATAAAACAATGTTGCAGTGTCCCAGTTGTGAAATATGGAAGTTTGGAAATCTAACTCCAAAATGAAGCAAGGTAGATGTGAAAATCGACTTATTCAGAATCAATATCCTTAAAAAAAAAAAAAGAACTCATGATGTTACGACACACATTCCAAAATTAATGGATAAAATTATAATTAAAATAATCAAAGTATATGTATACATTTTACAAATATCATAATCACATGTCCAAGTTGCAGAGAATTATCAAGCAGAAACAATATATGGAACAAAGTGGAGGAATTTAAAGGAGATACTAGTCAAAATGTTAAACATTGTGGCAATGCACAATTGAGAGCGGGATGATACTGAGTCTTGGAGCATAGCTGGTGTTTTTTGAACAAGCAAGGATGAAATGCTGTTTCAGATCATCCAGAGAGGTTGACTCAATCACACAGATCTTGATTTAATCCCAGAAATAAAAATCTATGACAGTCATGTCCGGCAAAAGTGGTGGGTATTCTACATTACTACCACATTTGATGCTCTGTTGAGCAAATTTGCTAGCTAGATGTGCCTGAACCTGTGCTGCTTTATGCAGAAGCATTGTTTATGCACATCATATTGGAATTACATGTAAACATTTTGGAGAGGCAATTGTTTGTAGTGTAATTTGATGCGATGGACATCGATTCACAAAAAATGTTTGGCATAAATCCCTGCAACTGCTCTAGCATTATTATTTCCATAAATAACAATTACCTTCATATATTGCATGGATGTGTAGTACGCCTAAACATTAACTATATTTTTAAAAAATATTAGTTATATTGCAATTTGTTTAATATATTATGTAAAATTTTAAAATTATGAGTTAAAAATATTAAGCTCATTTTAATATTTCTTAAGAAAAAAAAAATTCTTATTAATACCTCAAGTCTACTATTTTGATTATGTAATAATTTTCATTTATTCTTTGATTAATTTTTTAACACTTATTTTATTTCACAACATTTGAATTTAAAAACATGCATAAAAAGGTACATTGATTTTTTTTTATCAAGTAATCAAGCACTGAAGCTATTATAAATTAAATTATAATTTTCTTAAGAGTTATAGATTTGAAATTCCACTGGAACACACACATTTATTTTTATATAATAAATTACTTGCCAACATCAAGTAATAATAAACATCTTGGACCATTTACATAATTTTCCCATCTTGGAAGAAAAGATCATTTAAAAAAATTAAAAGCAGTAAACGAATAAATAGACTGTGGTATTTCAATAATTTATAAAGTTCTTCTAGAGAGTTTTCCAGTTTCAGAGAATTGGCATTACATAATTCAACGATGGTGTATAATGATTTCGGAGTTACATTTTTAAACTTCCATGCTTTGCCTTTATGGGCAATGCAATGGTATTTTAGGAATTGATTATATTCACTTTACTATAGATGCACTCATCTTTTATAGTTGAGGAACCCCTCCCCTTTTATCATTAAAAGGGAATTTTATAATTTCCATCATCAATTTTTTTAATTAATTTTAAAACCCACCCTTCAACGAAGGAAGAAAAAATCCCAAACTTTGACATTACATAATGTCAATGTTTGTCAGACAAATGTGAAACGTTTTGTGTTATATTTGTTAGAATGAGTGAAAATTATATCAAAGATAACTATAGTGATATTGAATTATATAAAAAGTAAGATTTTCTACTTTGACCAATACTGATTTTTTTTATATTTTAAATACAAAAATGCCAAATTATGAATGTTAATCTCATTTGGATAATTTTTTTTGTAATTGGAAGTCTATGTCTACAGAAATAAAAGCCAGGTTATATATATATATAAATATAAAATTTTAAAAATAATAAATTACTTAAATCATATTTTTGGAAATTAAATTTAAAATGTGGCAGATGAAAAAAAAAAGAGTGTTAATTTATCTGAATCAAAGTATCAAACCTATTATGTAAAAATAAATTATTTAGGGAAAATATACATTTAGAAAATTTTTGTATTTGTAACATACAATGGATAATAATGTATTCAATACTAATTGAAATTATCGAATATTTAGATAAGATTACAAAATATTTTTTCTCAAAAATATTTATAATTTTTTAATATAAACTAAAATTTTGTTTATTGAATACTCCACATAATAATTAATATATATATATATTTTTTTATATTTGTTCATAATAAACAATCTTTACTGCTTGGCAATGTTAAAAATTGTTGTTCAATAGAAAAACAATTCAAATAATGAAATAAATACAATAATTGTATTATAGTATGACTTAACATTTAATACACCTATCAGAAATATAGCCATTGTCTCATTAAATTTTTCTCCATATTTACTCATCCAAATAAAATAGCCATGAAGCTATAACACAATATTTCTTATTTTCATCTTAATTAATTCCATTATCATTTATTTGAACTGCAAATGCATCTTTGTTTCCAGATCAATAGAATTTTATGGGTTACTTCCATAAAATGTTCAAAACTAGCAGCTCACTCTTTCATTTCATTTATTTCTCACTCTAGTAGAATTTTCTATTAGAATAAATTACAGATTCTACCACAATATTTCCAGTTTTTGCTGCCATAAAAGTTAAAGTCAATGTCAATTCAATACTACAATCAGATTCCTCCTTCAAATACTTTAAAACAAAACAAGATGAAAAAAGAATGCCTGTTCAGCAGAAAATGCTGGGCGCATGTTTCCTGGCAATACAATTCACAGCAACAACAAACAATCGAGCACTGTTGTAACAAACAAGTATAATCCCACCATCGATCAGATGGAAAATTTGAAAGTGGCCAAGTCAGATGGGTTCAAAGGCCACAGCATCATTGGGGAAGAAATATCATTTTAATTGCAATAAAAAGCATTTTAGTTTATAATAACTAAAATTTTAGATTGCATGATAATAAGAAAAACTAGATGAAATTTTTTTTTCACCTAACCATTGTACTTTTTCTTTCAAAGCAGTTTTGTGCAGCATATATATCTAACTAGCAGTACTAATAAGTGATTCAGTCAGCCGTTTCAACCATACACTATGTTTACCATTTCATACTATCTGTAGTTGGATTATACTTGATTTTTCTCAATATAAATATACAATCAATTCAATATTCAAAATATTTTGCATACATTTTGTATTATGAAAGATTTTCCATATATAGTTAAAAGTAAACAGTAGAAAATCTGATCTATACATGCTACAGGATATTTTCTTACATAATATGTTACTTCAATGATCTTGACAAAGCCTCATACAATTTAAAACACATTATTCTCAAAAGAAATTTCACTATATAATATAAAACTTATTTGATACAAACCTGATTTGGTGCAGGAGATTCACCTTCTTCTATTGTTAAGCAAGATGCTTCAAATAAACCAGCTTCTTTGACAGTAAGATAATCATGCACTGCAAAATTAAGGTTCATAAAGAAATGAAACAATAAGCCATAAAATTTTTTAAAAATCAAAATACATAAAAAAAATGGAATGTAAAGTTAAGTGCCATTTATTTTATTACAAAAATTATTTAAGTAAGAAAAGTTGAAAATTTTATTTGACTAATGAACAAAACTTTAGTTCTAAGATGCATATTTAAGTTTTTCTTCGTTGATTATTGCATTTCTTAAATATGAACAAGTAAACAATTAAAGAGAAAAATAAAATTCAAAGCTTACATGGAGGTCTTTTACTCTGAGTTTTAATATATTTTCTCAAAATATAACTTTGATTACTGTCCAAATTAAATTTAGAAGCAGCAAGTGATTTCAATTGTTCAATAGTCTGGAAAATGATAATTAAACATTATATTAAAACAGTCATTCATAAACAAATAAGTGACTTTAATTGATTTCTAGGATTTATTTTCAAATGTAAATGCATTTTTTTAATAGAGTTGGGAATTCAATTCAAATATTTTTTATAGCAAATTTTTCTTTTTAAATTTCATTTTGATTGGAAAGAGAAAATTATAAAAATATTAAAACTTGAATATATAAAATATTAAAATAAATAACTTCATTTATAATTCTGTTGAAAATTCATATTTAAATTATTTACGGTCAAAAACCTGCTATCAAAAAAAAAAAAAAAAAAAAAAAAAAAAAAAAAAAAAAACTTTCAGATGTTACAAAAAAAGTCCAAGAATTCATAATTCATAATAACATTTAATTAAATTCAGTTTATTTATTTAAAAAATGAAAAATAAACAAGTTTATTTATGCTAAATGATACAAAATACAGTTGCAGGAACTGATTTTTGTTTTGAAATTAAAACTAAAAATTTATTAACAAATTACTCACACTATCCAAATCAACAGTAAGCTCTGCTAATTGAGGATCTGGATTACTTTCTAGAATGAATCCCTGTAATAATATAAGCAAAATTAAAGCAATTAAATTAAATGTATGTTAAAATTATTTATAACATTAAAAACAACCAACATTATAACAAGCTAACAAATAATAGTTTCTTTAAGTAATATTATCATAATCAAATATTAATAACAAATGAAAAATAAAAGCTTTCAAAGTACCTGACAGCAGTTTTGTACAAGAATTGTCATTTTAGTAGTAAGTTCCCTTCTTTGAATATTTTCACATTTTATACTTTTTGCAAAAATGTTATCTCCATCAATGAAACCCAATTCACAAAGAGTGCATGAATCATGACATTCTTCCAATGGTGACAACTTTGTTTCTCCTCCAACTAATAAGAAAACAAAAGAAGTTAAAACAGTTTATAAAATTAAATATCATATTTTTTATACAAACTTCAAGAAGCTTTAATTAATTCAATGTTAATTAAAATCAGGAGTTTAATATGCAAAAAAAATTTTTTGCTTTAAAAAATCTTTTTTAAAATTTTATTAAAACTAAGGTATAAATTTTATTCAAATAAATCTTTCTTTTTTAAAACAAAGACAATTTTATTGTTGTGATATTGCACTAAGTTTAATTGTAATTACTCAGCTTGAAAAAGATATTTGCAAAATAAAATTTCATGTTATTTCTAGTAAATAAAACAAGTATTTAACATAAACAATATATTTTCTGTTTAATTGTATTTTTATATATAAGAATTCCAGCAATAATATTATATAATTTATATATATGCAATTGATAAAAATGGTTTTTGTTCATTATAACAGAACCTCACCATTTGTCAACACTGTGAATTACAACTAAATAAAAAAGAAGTATTAATGCCAATTTTTCAATATATCAATACCAATTTTATTTCTAGAATTTTTATTATTCGTGTTTGTTCATCTCCAGCACACAGTTTCATCAAAATAAATAAGCATGTTAAATAAATGTGAACATATATTGTTCAGTGTAAGGATATTTCTCATTTAAAAGAATGATATTGCACTATTCTCTTTCATCAATAAGACTTAAATTTTTATGATGATCACTGAAAATTCATATATTTTAATTCAATGTTTCTTCAGATAATTTTTAATGAAAAGAACAAAAAACAAAACCCAAAATAATTAAAATTATTGACCAGTGGAAGAAAAGAAAATCATTAGAGACTTATTAGAAATACATCCAAGAAATCCATTATAATCAACATCCAGGAAAAATTATAATCAACATCCAGAAAAAAGCTATTTATTTTCCAAGTTAAAGAAAATAATCAAGATCATACATGAGAAATCAAATTACCAAAAGTTAAAGAAGTGATATATATATATAAATGAAATTTATTAACTCAAAGGCTAAAAAATCTCAATCACAAGTTGAAAATGTTATATTATATACTGTGCAACAGAATGAAAGGAAAATTGGCAATTATGTCATTACATATTCCTTTAACAACTTACTGCATTGATCTTGGAACAAAGAACCACGAAGATCATTAAAACTTTAAATGAAAAAATTACAAACAACATAATTCAGGAAAGAATGAAACTAAGAAAACTAGCAAAGAAGAACGTCAAAATTCAGGAAAAAATTCAAAACCATTACAACAAAAGGCAAACATTTGCTCCTACTGTCACATTAATGATATTGTAACAATTCAATCGACCCAATTTAGTATTGGAATGAAACTGAGACAAAATATTTTAGACCATATAAAGTTTAATGTGTAAAGCCTAATGATTGCTATGGAGTAGGAAAGATTGTACAACATGAAGGAACTAACATTACATGCACTACAGTTGATCATATAAAAAGATGATCCCAAGAAGCTCGATTCTTTTCTAACAAATATACCTCTCAATTGATAACCGAAAATCACGTCATCATGTCTTTTCAAAGATAACGATGGAGATGAACTTGAGCACTACTGCATAAATTATACAATAACTAGAGTGGACGGTGATGTGAACTATGCTTCAACTACTGTGGATAGTGCCATGTGTATTAAACATACAGATGATACTACAGGTAGCAATTTATTAGGAATTGACGATGCCAGAGTATTGTTGCTCAGGGTAGCAATTTCACAGTGTTCTTTCTGCTAAAAAGTTGTATTCAAAGCACGAAAAAAGTATATTAGAAGATTAAAGTAATTTTCTTATTTCCTTGTTATATTTCTGTTAGCCAATTTTTTTGTTTTGAGAATGACACACACACAAAAAAAAAACTAGAAATATAAACAATTTTGAAAATAAAATAACTTATTTCATTAAAAATGTATTTTTCAAAATAAGAAATAAAAATGCTCTATATTTAGCGGTTCATTTCTGGCATCTGGCTAACAGAAAAGTTTTAACGTTTTTTGCAGATTTGTATATAAACCATAGCCTAGCTTAAAAAAAATTCTAAAATTTTTTAGCTTATATGGTATATATAATTACAAGTTAGCAAATTTTCAAATTAGAGAAAGACAAAGAATCAGTACATTGAAAGCTGTTGCTTCAAGCATGAACAAATAATAAAAACACATAAATTAAGGATTAGTTGAAAGTCAAACCTATCATTTACAAAATTAAATGTTACAAGTAAATTTAGGTTCAGATACTTATATTTTTGTAACTTATACTGGTGGAATATTTCTGTATCATTCTGCTAATAACTGTTACATAATGCTCTCTTTCTAGTAATAACTATGCATTATATGCTAATATATTTGATAACTCAAAACTCTATTACAATAGTAACAATAATAAAAAATAATTAGCATAACTTATTCATTGAAAATAATTATTAATTATTACCTTGTACATCTACTCTGCTGACATCCATTTCATCTAAAGGTAAAGGTGCCAAGTTAGAAATTATATGTTTTAGCTCACTAACTGTAGTTACTTTTGGAAAGCCTCGAGAAAATTCCATTGTTTCACCATTTTCAAGAACAGCAGAAATGTTTAACAGAACAGGCTCATATGTTGCTCCAATTGCAAATTCCTCACCACCAACCTTTAATAAATATAAATTCATTTTATATATATGAAAATAAAATGAATTATACTTTTAACGCAAGTTAAAATAACACAAAGGAAATGTTACTAACTCATGCATTCATAAATGATATTAGTTGACACATCTTAGTTTAATTTTAAATAACTTTTACAGATAAAATGTAAAAATTTATAAAATGTTTAGAGAATAATTAGTAAATAGTGACTTAAGTAACTGGTTAAATTCAAAGCAATTAAGATATATAATTACAGATTTAAATGGTTTAATAAAGTAGTTAATTATAACTCATATTTGAAAATTTATAAATTCACAAAATTAATATACAACTGTAGTGAATACCCTTGTAGATAATTTAAAGTTACTTATAATTAATAAGAGAAAAACTGTCAAAAGAATACTATATTATGATATAGGGAAAAATAAATTAAAATTTAGTTAAAAAAAATAAAGAATTAAAAATGAGAAATTCTTACTTGTTTGCCATCCCAAACAAAGATTTTTGTTCCTTCAAGGATTCCCAAGTCTTTTAAGCTAGTTGAATTAAGAGCTAAAATAAAATAATTTTAAATATAAATTTTTAATGGGGAAGAAAATTCACAGAAATATGCATAATTATTTTTTTGAATTGTTTCATTTCTTTGTGAGTTAAATGATTATAATATATTCATACTAGTGTTACTTTGGAAATGAATTTCGATAAAACTCCTTATAACTAAACAGAATATATTATCAATCCTTTTAACTAAATCTATAGTTAGAATATGGTATGTTTCAATGTTTTCAAAAATATGTTTAATAAATTAGTTTTATGAAATGTTTTAATTAAATTATTTTATTTTATTGAAAAGTACTTAGCACATAAAGCATTTTTAAAAAAAATTAATATAACAATAAAATTAGGTAGAATTTGGGCAGAGTAGTTATATAAAGAAATGATTTCAAAATGAGACATAGAACATATTAATTATTTATTTTAGAACGATTTCTTTGAAAGAATTTAATAGTTTGACTAAATATAGTAATGATTTATTGTTTTGTAAAACTTTAACACAATTTTTTAATCAATTATAAATAATAATACATAAATACAAAAAAAATTATCATTATATCCCATTTTAATATTTATTAATCTTATTAAATAACTATTGCTTGTGGGAAATTATAACCAATACTTTTACACAGAGAAAAAAAATTCAAATTTCACATACATTCAGGCAGCACTTCATAAAGATGCAAACCGGCAGGAACTTCACGAGCTATATGTAAAATAAATTCTTGACTAGAATAAATTTCAGAGCATAACTAAAATAAAACAAATAGACATAAATTTTCTAATAATTTACTCAAAACTGTATGTATTTCAAATATTTAAGACTAAAAAAAATAAATTTTATAATTAACCTAATGAAATTATTGATAGTCGGTTATAAAATTTTTTGTATAGATATATATATATATAATTAAATATTGTTATTGAATTTTATAACTAGATTTTCTGAAACAAAATATTTAATTAAAAAAAAATTAAAAAATAATACTAAAAAAAAAAAAAAAAAAAAAAAAATTCAAAACAGATTTTTTTACAGCAATAAATACTTCACGATTAAATTTTCTGTACATTAACTTTATTTATTTACAACATTTTCAGTACGGAATAATTAAAACTTTTACTACTAACATTCTGCAGGAAAATTGAAATTTTATGTTAACACAAGTATATGTTTATATATCTTTTTCAATTTAACAAGAAAAAATTAGGAATTATATCAATTATTATCTATTAATCAATTCAAATCAATATATCTGAAAATAAATTATTAACTTTGCAGTTAAAAATAACGATATACATTAAATCAAGAGCTGGTTTAAAAACCTTTTTAACAAATATATTGCAAAACGTCTAAATGTAAGATTCAAGATGTCATAAAAATAATTAAACATATAATTAAACAAACTTCCCAAATTATTTTAAATATAGACACAGACAATTTAAAACAAATTTAGGATTTACAATAAAAGAGAGATCTAAGATAGTTGAGCATAATAAAATAATTACCTTATATATATTCTCTTTCAGATCTAATAGTAATTTTCTTTTATCAATGGATAAATCAATATAATACATTTCATGATGCTTAGGTTCCAAAAAACCATTCGTACATTTGTAGTTATTTCCTAAGTGCACTTGAAGGTTTATAGTATTTAGAGAAGTTTCATAATTTTCTCTGCAAAAAAGAACAGAAATTTTTAATTCAATTTAAGTTTCAAATTCTTTTATTTGTAATTAAATCAAAATCATTCATTGACATTACTGTTCACAGGTTTTTTATAGCAAGATAATGTTCTCAATATTCCTTTATAGTGTTTTATAACTATCTTCAAGTTAATCAAACAATACTCAATTACTGGGAATATACTCAAACGTACTTCAACAGAATTATAGGTTAGAACAATAATGAGGTATTAAAGAACATAGTTAATCAATGCCAGAATATTTAAAAGCTATGGAAACTAAAAAAAAAGTACTAACTCACAAAAATACTGAAACATTTTTTTGATAACTTTTAATTTATTGATATTTAAAAAAAATTATATTTACATAAAATAGTTTGTTTACTAAAACTAATATAAAAATATTATTTAAAAATGTAATAATTTTTTTTTTTAATATTAATCACAAACTATTGAATGTTTTCTATAAAATTTCAAAATATTTATTTATGAGAACCATGATTTTTGTTGAAAATTTGAATAAAATGATATATATATTTTTTTTCATTGAAAATAAATCTTCTAAGACTTTTTTTTTTTGAAAAATACAGTCTTATGCACTTGAAAGCTTATAATATTATAATTAAAATTATTAATGAAAAATAAATATAAATAAGAAATACCTCCACTTTTCAAGCTCTAAGTTTTCCTCTTCAGCTAACTTCAAGAGTTTCTCTGGTATCAAATATTTTAGATTGCTCTTAGCTGCAATAAAAATCATTCCATGTTTCCATTTAATAAAACACGATACAAGTTTTAAGGCAAATAAAATACACAATTGGGAATTTTTTTTAAAAAATGCAATTAACCAATTGTACAGTAATAAAACGTTGAAATTATTTCTAAAATATTACATATTTTTGCATTATATCCTTGTTATAGATCAGATCATTACAGGTAAATTTAATTAAAAAAAATTACTAGAAAAGAATATGCTAAAAATAATTTTTAATTAAATAAGGTTAACTAGAAATACAGTTTGCTTATTGCTTAAATGTTCTATATTTTAAGGCAAGCAATTATCCTATATGGCACAACATCCATCATATAATAATTATGTTTTAAAAAAGTGATAACCACCCAAAACAAAAGTATGAATTGCAAATAACAGAACTATACAAATTTAATTTCTAGAATGAGTTTCCTATGAATTTATAAATCAATATCATATCCCCCTCCTTCCAATGTAGAGGCACTTAATTAACGAAACTGGTCAAATTACTGACAACTTTAACTATGGAAACATCAAAATTATTTTTTATGGGAGATGCAGCTGAATTTTGCCTCTTAGGAGCATCCAAATCTGTATATTATGCATGAGAAAATCTGGATAATTCCCATTATACAGTTTGGATCAATGCAAGTTAATCAATTAGTTATTCAAAGCAATAACTACAAGACGTGTTTATGAGCAGGGCTCAGATCAATTTGCTTATTAGTAAACATTGTGAAGCATGAGTTTTATTTACAATCAATAATATGCAGGGGGTAAGTTGGATCCATCTCCTGGTGGTGCCCCCTGGTAATGTCACTTAAGACGTCCAAGAGATCCTACATTTCCTGTGGGGACACTCACGAGACACGCTCTATAACATGTCGTTTGTTCCCTGGATGTATATCAAGCCCAGTTGAGGGTAGCCAATTAAAGGTGGGGGTGTTGCACTTATTGCATATCACCCTATCCTTGGAGCTGGATAAGGCGGTACCGTTCATAGCTGGGAGGGTGCTGTCGTATGACCTGGTTATTCAGTTTTTTCCGCATACCTTCGGGTGGGACGGGTTAATCATTTAGACTTATCAATAATATGCAAATAAGAACTACAGGAATGGCAAGAAAAATTTTTTTGTTTTTCACCATTTAAGAACATAGGAAAAGCAAAACATACTTTATAATCTATATTTATTAAGTAACAAAAATTATTAAAATTTAAACATAATAAGTAACAAAATTATTAAAGTCTTCTAAAAATATTTATTATTTACCATCGGTAGGTCTAACAAGAGATTTTCTTCGGTAAAAAAGCATATAGGCACTTTCTTTACCAGCAAATTGCTTTTCTATATCTTTGGGAAGAATAGGAACAATTCTGGAATCATTAAAATCAAACCAATTTGAATTTGTAGATTCAAAACTGGTCTGTGTCCTGGAAAAAAATGGTACATTACATATGTAAAAATTCTAAAAATAAAAAAATATAATACTGAATACTCCCTGATTTAAAAAAAAAAAAAAAAAAAAAAAAAAAAAAAAAGTAAATTTGCATGTTTTATATGTAGAAAAAAACCCCTAATTTTAAGTAAAAAAAATATTGTTCATCAGGCCAAAATAATTGGAAGAGAGGGATATTTGAAATAAAAATAAGATACTTCCTCAAACTGAAACATATTAAAATTAAAAATATTGATACCAATTATTATAAATATTTTTGATACCAATATTTCTAAAAATACATATATTTTAATGAACTAAATTAATTTACTAATGAACTAACTTTAATTTGCTAATGAAAACTGTAATTACATATAATTATTATTATAGCAGCAAAAACAAACAAAAGTAAAATAACATTAAATACCTTTTATTATCAAAAATGTTTTTTATAGAATTTATCATAGTTTTTTTAGTTTCTTTTGGACTGTTAGGAGTGAAATCCATGCTACTAGCAGCAGGCATTGAGCAATCAGGTGTACAATCAGAATTATTTGCTTCATCTTTTAAATAAACCATATTTATAGATGCATTGTACAAGAATAAATCATTGCGCTTTTGAAGGAACTAAAATAAAAAACAAAAATAAATAGTATAGCATAATAACAAATATATTTATATGTACTATACTTCATGTGTTTGAAAAAATATTTCTAAAATAACAATTAATACATTTAAACAAAACAATGAATGTAATATATATCTGAAGCAAATTAAACTCACCTTTCCAATAGTACCAAAAGTACTTTTAAATTTCTTTTGCCAACTTGATCCTATCCAATTTAAAATTTCCTATGATAAAAATAAAACACTAAATAAGCTGTAATGAAATTTAAATAATTTTTTAATTTACAGCAAGAATGATTGCAGATATGAATAAAAATTTTAGAATGACATGTTAGATTTTCAGAGATTGCACATGAAACAAATTAGTGCTACTACATTTTTTACAGCAAAACTACAAGACAAAAATGACAAGGAAGCCAATCTGACAATTAATAAATATTTTAATCCTATTTTACATTAATATATGTTTTACAAATGGAAAATAAACATTTAAAAAAAGATAGAAACTACAAATTGGTAGTATGAAATATTCAGAATATATATTATATTTTGGGAACAATCAACTCTGATTAAAAATGAAATATTATTGAATTGAACTTTTACAATTTATTCTGCATACATGAAAAATTATGATTTTGTTCTTATTATGTCTTTATTGCATATAACTTTATTTAAAATACATTGAAACAATAAAAACTTCATAATCATTTGAAAAACTTTTGTCTGATGAAGCATATTAAGTAAAATTGAAGTTTAAAAGTGTTAGGCAATAAATTTGTAAAGATATACTAAATCACATAAATAGATAAGTAATAAATCTTTAAAATTAAATGCTTAGTTATATAATTAAGAAACATTTCCCATATTTATTTATAGAATTATATATTTATATTTAAATTAAAATTCTAATGAATTAAGCTTACAGCACTGAGGAATTCAACAGGAAGACAGTGATCTTTAGTTTCTTCTAATATTGCTTTGATTAATGCAGCTGGATCTTGTCCAACACCATTTTCTTTACCACATTTTGTGCCTTTTAGTTCTTCATCCTAAAAAGTACAATGGAAAAAAAAAAAAAAAAAAATTAAATATTTCAATAACTAAATTAATAAATTTATTACAAATATATGAGTAAATCCTAACACATTTTTAAAATCTTATAATAAAAAAAATACAAATTTATATTACACATATTAAAAATTATAATGATATAGTGTCAAAAATTATAGGCTAACACACAACACCATTATTAGTAACATTTAAAAAGAAAAAGCAGACGAGAAATTTTAAAGGAGATAAGAAAAATCCAAATGCAAAATAATTTTATTTGCCTATACAAATTATATAAAAAATACAAATCACACGTATTATTTTTCAAACAAAAAAATTAACATGATACTATATAGTTAAACATTAAGACAAAATCACACCGCAATTAAAAAATGATTTAGTTAAGGGATTTTCCCTTGATTTTTTTAAAATCTGTAGCCATTTGGTGATATTAGAAACAATGACATTTTTTTTTTCCAACTTAGACAGTAACCTTTTATGACATATGGGCTGCACCGGCATTACTCACTTAGCACTACCCAGGGAGGGGGTGTAATTTGAAGATAAGCTATGGACGCGCAGTAACAATGCTCAACGATCATATTAGACAGGGGCATACAGTTTAAAGTGGATTCCGAACCACTACAAACATCCATGGCACTGCAGGAACTTGAACCCGAAACCTGTAGTACTGAGTGCCAGCCACTCGGCATGCAAAACACTGACATATATGCACTAAATATTGACTTTAATAATAAAAAAAAATTAATAGCGTATACATAATTAAATACAACAAGAAATACAAATGCATCTAATAAATTTAATAAATATATACTTACATGTGTTTGCCATTTTCCTAAGCAATCTACATCTCTAATATAAGCATGATAATGACCTCCAGAACTGCAACCACTGAAAGCAGAATAAATAATTATAATTTATTTTATTACATAGAAGTTATAACATACATATATAAAAATGATATCAGAACTAGGATTAATATAAACATAGCTAATTATATAAACAGAAAAAAGACATAAATTGAACAATACTTTTGTAAATAATATAAATTAAAAAATTTGTATTGCAAGTCACATTTTGAAACAGCAAAGGGAGATTAAATGAGCATAAGTTAAAATGAAATCAAATAAAAATTAGGGAGAACAGTTTAGGAATTAAGACATATGTAACTAAAAACTTTAAATATATATATATATATATATTCTAAATTAATAATAACCCAATAAGTTAGAATTTAAGAAATTAATTTTTAAGGATTGTATGCCATCAAAACAACCTGATATGCAAAAAAGTACAAATAAATACAAATGCAAAATACTATTAGTTTCTGATAAAAAAAATGTAGCAAAACAAAAAGCAAATTAAATATATTAAGAAGAAAAACTTTTTAACACAAAAGTATACATGCAAAGGCTATGAAACTAAATATACATTAAATAAAAAAAATTAGAATACTAATTCTTCTAATAATTCATAGATCCAACAAAAAATATGGTGATGGATTAAAACAGAATAATTAATAAAAAATTAAAAAGCTCAGTTGATTCAATTTAAGTTCATTGACAGATTGACAGGAATAAAATAAAAATTTGGCTAAGTATTTTCGGTATATTGGCAAAGAATTAATAGGGTTTTAGGGGAATTAATAAAATATAAACCAAAAATAAAAGAGTTGAAATTCCAACAAATTAAAATATTTTAATTATAATTTTTCTCTTAACTTTCATTGTTCTTATGCTAGGAGGGCGAATTCTGGTACTTTGGAGGACAAAGAAAGAACCATAGAGAAGGGAGGAAGGGAAAAGAAAATTTTGAAATCTATAGTAACTTACAATAATTTGTATATGAATAAACTTTAAAATGAAATAATTATTAATAATAATAAAAGATATCTTTTCTAAGAAAAAAACTTGAATATCCCCCTCCCCCCCCATAAATTTACTTTATAAGGGTAAAAGATTGATATTATTTATAAGCTTAACTTTAAAATTGTTTATGAAATAAAAATAAGTCTTGTAAAATATTGTTTTTCAATGAATTAAAAAAAATATTTTTTTCCCAAATTGGTATTTTTTCAAAGCTGAATGTTTATATTTGAAAGAAGTAAAAACTAAACAAATCTGTGTATAAATGTGACAATTTTACAATAAAACTCCCTCACAAAAGAGATTTTAATAACATAAATTTTATTAATGAAAATTTGTATTTAATTTTTTTCCCTTTAAAATTCATATGGTTTGAAAGCTGAATATTTGTTTAATATGGTAAAAGAATTGAACGAATTCAACAGACTAACATCTGAAGAACTTTTTACGATGACATAATTTTCAAAAGCACGATTTTTCATCTGGATTTTATTTTATTTAATTGTGTAAGGGAAAATATATGGAGTATATTTGGTCAGGAAAACTAAACTTCAATCTTAATGATCCATTGTTTAATATTTTAATTAATATTCCTGAAACTTGTAGAACAGAGGAATTCAAATAGGCGATTCTTCTTTGGATCATAAGTATTATTTTAATAAGTTTTACAATTTCTTATTGGTTCTGGCTTTGAATGAGATCTACACCACACCACATCACATCACTGTACCTAGAGCTGAGTTGCCCCTATACAGTTTGGGAATGATGTGGGTGAAAAGAAATCTGATTGTGCTCTGTGACGTGGGACCTACAACTATACGAGACCGGGATATATAGCAGTATATGACCTATATGAGACCTGGACCTATGGTTTAAATGGGATTCTGAACCACTACAAATGGTACGGCCGGGATTCGAAAATGAAACCTGTGGTGCAGAGTGCTAGCCATCGGCCCCTCCAATGAGATTTATGCAAATTTTTTAAGATCTTATTATTGTAGATAAATTATGATATTAGTTATACATACCGTATTTTGATGTTATTTCACTGGAATATTTGCCAAATAATTTTATCAATTAAAAAATAAAATATTCAACAGAAGCATTAAAAAAATAAATGTTTTTAAAAAAACACACACAAGGAATAAGTATTTAATATTTACCTATGAATAAGTACAGAAAACAATTCATACACTGTTTCTTCTGGCTTCATGTCCTTAAAACAAAGTTCTTAAAATTAGAAAAGGTCTTTAATTATAAAATATAAATCATTTATAAAAATGTTTGATATAATGCTGATTTTCAGAGCTTTAAATAATAAATGCATTTTAATTAATTTAGTTCAGTTAAAAATCAATTTTATGAAACACATCTATAAATAACTTTAATTCCACTGCAGAAGAAGCCTTAATTTTATTTGACTGATCTCAATTATGAATAGAAATTAAAATTCTGCACTTTCCAGTACGTTTAAAAAATGCATATTTTTATTCAATTTAAAAAAATTCTCCCTTTACTAAATAAAACATGAGTAATTTAAAAAAAAAATTTTTACATTAAATTATGAGCGAGTTGATAATCAAATTAGATTAGATTGTTGCACAATTAATATTCAGACAATTTAGAACAATAATTGCTAATCATATTATAATAAAAAAATTGCATGATTTGGAATTTTAATTCTTAAAGATGAATTCAATGCATAAGAACTTTTTTGTTATGCTTACAAATTAATCTTTAAATCATAAAAATTTAAGGAGAATACATGTGATTTTTTTTTTTGTAAAAATATATATCTTGAAACATAAAATAAGATGAATTTTAACAGAATATATATATTTTTATATACATATAAATACATATATATTTTTTCTTATTCAATATTTGCAGTTACTATTTTTTTAAGGATGTGTTTCATATGAATAAAATACAAAAGAAATATTATGAAAAAATATACAATTAAATAAATAAGCATTATTTATTTCATAATTAACAAAATGCCATATTTACTGTGTGGCAATAGGGTGCCATGTCGATTTCAAATGGAAAAGTAAATTTCCCTGTTTCCTAAAGAGAATGTTTAAAAATTAGTTCATTTAAAAATATAGTTATTACTAGTGTTATTATTTTTTCCTTAAGATTACAAAAAATTTATTCAATATAGAATAAACAGTAATAAAGAAAAATTCGTACCAAATGCTTACTTTTAAGCGTCCTTTATTGTAAGTAAATCTTAAAAGAGAAAAAGTTAAAATAGGAGGGAGACACTTAATTTTCAAAGCCTAAAAATAAAAGAAATAAATAAATACAATTAATAAATTTTTATGAAACATATAGGTAAATATGAATAGATAACTTTAGCATAAAAATAGACGAAATTTTTTTTATATTTTTTATTAAATAGATGCACAATTACCATTATATTTAAACAACATTTTATTTGAAGAAATGAAAAAATAAAAGGTTAATAAAATAAAATAATGAAATATAACATTTAAAAGTTAATAATCATACAAATCAATTATGTTAATACTACTGTGCAGCCACATAAAAATTTAATCCTATTTTCAATATTTCTAATATATAGCATTTATATTAAAATATAATATTGCACTATTAAATATTTTTAGTTAAAAAAATGCTATGTTAGTTTGATATATATATTCTAAATTAAGAAATGAATTTTATAAGCCAAAAAGAAAACAATTACATTTCTAATGCAATTGTAAATCCACTTTTTTATTTTATTATTTTTTTATTATCATGATTTTAATCAATGTATTCATACACATATTTTCTGTATAATTTTTTGAATATATAATAAGTTATTTTATTAAAAAACTTTTATGAGAAAACATAATAGTTTTTCACTGAAATAACTTACATAATAATAAATTGTTATTTATAAAAAACATTCTTAAATGACAAAAATATTTTAGTTTAAGATCTATATTCTGTATATAAAAAGAAATTTTATAAGTAAAATGAAAGCCAAAGAAAGAAACTGTACTGGTACAAATCTTCTGAAGATTATACCAGATAATTTTCTTATTACAAAATTACAACAGAGAATTATAGTTACAAAATTAAAGCAATTAATATTATAAAAGAATACAGCAAATACAAAAAGTGAAAACACCAGCAAAATCAAAAATTTGTAATATAAAATAGAATGAATATATTTACCTTTCTAGCATCAACCAATGTACTACAAACACTACAGCGATACTGGTTTAAATCTTTTAAATTTTCAGTCTGTAGGAATGTTCCACTTAAGCTATCATGAATATTGTTGAAACCTGCTACAACAATATTAATGTCAAAAAAACTTTCCTGGAAAAAAAAAAAAAAAAAAAAAATTAAAATTACATATAAAATTTAAATATGTATCTCTGAAATTGACGGTGAAAAATGATTGAAAGGTAACAATTTTTTTTTTTTTTATTTAGCAATAATACTAATAATAATAAATGTGTGCCTAGTGCAATTATAGTTTTAATCATATGAAATGGATCAAGAATTAATATTCACAAAAATTGTTAATAAAATAAAAGTAATTATTAAGTTAACCTAAAAAATAATCTTAAATAAATTAACAAACAGTTGTTAGGAAAGCATAAAGGGTAGGATTGTATTTTGCCCTTCACCACACATTTTACAAGTCACTACGGAGTTGACGATTTACAAAATATGACATGATGTTGATCAATATTTCATAATATGTCAACCTTGTTTATCATTATATATACTATTTTCTTTGTTATTGGCAGACAGTAAAAATAGTGAGCACATAAAGTTATTTTTTTAATTATTAAATATTAACATTCTTTTTAATATTTAATTTTAAAATGATTGAAAGAAATTAATGATGAATGAGGTATTAAGGAATGGCAAAGCTAAAATCACCAACCCAGTTCCAACTACTTATTCATTTACTACAATGAATATCTGCATCTATAATATATAATAGTGACATAAGCAAAAAGTAAGTATTGTAAAGTGGCAGGCCTGAGCAACAAAAGAGCAGGAATTCATATCATAAAACCAGTGACGACTGACAAAAGGAGGGCAAGGCCACAATCTAAAGTAACACTGATCAACATCAATTGTTTAACAGGTGAAACAATTAAAACTTCCTTATTGCCATTTTTCTCTAACACTATCATTTTCGCTACAAAATCTCAAACTGGCATTCCATATTATGAATTTCTTCCGACATTGATAATGTCAGAAACTGATAAATGTTTTGATTGGAAATCAAATGTTTGGTGTGATTTCAATATCTAGAACTTTCTCTTTTTTAGTTACCCAATAGGAGCATTAAAATATGATTTTGGCAACATGCATGAATATTTTACCTACAAATATTAAAACACAATAATTAATTTTAATTATTTTATAGATCACTATTTCATTTCAAGCTTATAAGAAAACAATGAAAATGCTATTTAAAAATTACCCTATAAAAATATGCAATTATCTATACAAGTAACAGTACGACAACATATATATGCAAGTTAATGCAAATTTTAAATGGGAAATCAGAATTTTTTGCAAAATAAATAATAATAATACATAAATATTTATGGAAAGCAATGGCTGAGTGCATTTTTCTCTCTCTCTCTCTCTATATATATATAATTTCAAAATTAACGAAATACTTTTGATCAAAAGGAAAATAACTTTAAACCTTAAGTATGCTATTAACTGTAGCATCAAGAACAGGCTAAATATTTTTAATGAATACAATTTAGAGAGAACAGAAAAGCAAGAGTTATATAACAAATGAATCAGATTTCCAGGGTATTATTAATGCTGTATAGTATTTCAGCTTAAGGGACGGCCTCATCTACAAAATGTCCTCCATTTTCAACATTACGACAGCAAGATTGAGAAAAACAAAGCAGAAAATTAGTGACTATCACTAATTTAAAATAAATTATCATTGATTTTCCCACAATTCAACGATCTAGATCAAAGAAAGGGATTAATGAGTATATTGCTGAAATCCAAATGATAGGCCAAACCCAGCTGATATAGCAGCTGTTAGAAGTCTGAATTAAATAGATGTATATATATAATTCATTATAAAATTAAAATTTTCTTATAAATTACTGATGGTACTTTATTAAATAATGTTAAATTTTTTACAAATTCGTAAAAAGTAAATGCATCATATTATAAAAATTGTACTTACTACAGTGTCACTAATTTTCCCACAATTCTGACAGACAATCTAAAAAAAAGAAAAATTGAAATATAAAATTTTTGATAAATTCAAAGAAAAAATATCCATTAAATTTTTTTATTTTTTAAATAATCAAAGTAAAATCTATTAAATGCTACAGGATAAGTAAATAAGCATGGACAAACAACACATTTAACAAACTACATACACATTCCAAAAAGCTGCATTCTTCACAACAGTATATTATATATAAAACCAGTAATACGTAGGATTCTAATGAAATCATATACATATACTATTACAAGTAATCAAGAGTTACATTTGTGAATTACAAACTTAAGTAAGTGGAATAGATAATAAATTTTATAAATAATATTTTTGAATTCTTAAATTAAAAAAAAAAAAAAAATAATAATTTCAAATAATTTATTAAGCAATATAAAAAATAATATCAGGAATCTATTTATAGAGCTCGTTCAGTAGCTCTGAAAGGTGAATACTCACAAATATGCACAAACTCTAATATTATATAGGTTAAATATTTCTTCAACAAAAATTTTCTTTTTAAATGAATTAAAAGTAGAAATTTCTCCACATTTAATATTTCCAGGATATTGTCCTCTAAAATTCTTTTATATTCCTGCTTATTGTGTCAAGGTAGAATGATAACAAATTTAGTTAAAAGTAAATTTATTTAACATCTTTTTTTAAAAACAAACTGTTAAATTTGCTATCAATAGCTAAATTTTTATCCCTTATCCCACTTAGTAGACAGCAACATCTAGACCAAGTCCAAAAACCCATGTGGTCTCAAGGAAGGAGGGAAAGTAGGCAGGCAGCTTCAGTTGTGACAGAGCACTTGTAGGTAGAAATCTGACTTGGCTCCATGATGCTGAAGAAGAAGGGCAGAGCCTTCCAGGAGGATTTTAAGAGAGAAATACCCCACATTTGTATATTGTATGGGAGAAAACTCCTACCAGGTAGTCCAACTAAAAGGGCAAGATGCTGAACAACCCAAATGCCCTCGAATCTACTCGTTTTTTAAAACTACAATAAAGCAGCCAGGGGATTGAACGCCCGCTCTAATGCTCACCAGCTGCACGCATTGCCACTCAGTCACAAGTCAGGCATAGTTAAATATAATGAGCACTAACAATGATAGTGGTAAAAACTTGGTAATTATAACTGATACTTGCATAGAAATTGATTTATAACTTGACTTTAATTAAATCCTTGATTATCATCTGCAATGAAATGGAAGCTCTTATAAAGCTTTCCTTATTATTTTTAAGAAATTAAAATGATATATGACATAAAATTGTTACAATTTATAGTTTTAATTTGAGAAATATTTTCCAAGAAAACATTATATTTTCTTGTCAAAGATGGGTATTTGAAAAATATATCAGATTTGTAGCAGGTTTAACAAAATATACCACTGGATGATAATTATATTACAGCTGTAAGTGAGAAAAAATATCTTTTGTTCTGATAGATGCCTCTCTAAGGCAAACTGTTCATACATGTTTTTAATTTGTAAAAATTGGAAAATTGCAAAAAATGCAGTTTAAATGAGCAGACGAGAATCTCTAACTTTTTCTTCTACAGACGGAAGATTGCTGATGTTTTAATTGATTAACCCATGGTTGATTGAATATTGTAGTATAATAGATACTATGGCTTTGACTAACAGATCATAAGTTCCAGATTCTAATCTTGTCCAGTACAGACGATCATATCTGATCTGATAATTTATTATTGACTTATTATACTCATTTCACAAATTTTATACTGTATATATATGAAATGAACATAATAATATGGAAATTAGAGAAAAGGAATTAGCATAACTATTAATTTTTAATTTAAAAAGGGATTTAAAAGAAAAAGTCAAGATTCCATAAACGGTTTTGTTAATGTAGCACTCTAAATAACAAAATATTTTGAATTAAATAAAAAGAAAACATAAAGCCAAATTTAATTAATGACATATTTTTAATTGAAATTAATTCTAGCACTTAAATAATACATAAGATAATTTTTTAAATCACAGTGATTTATTGCACATATTTTCATATAAATATTTAACATAAGAATAACTAATATAAAATGTATTTTAGTAGTATATTAAGTAAATAATTTTCAACGATACCTCAGTAATAGTTGTTCCATGATAGAGTTGTGAAATCAAATTTTTACCAGATGTTCCCACAAGAGAGGAATCAATTGCTTGAAATAATATTCGATTAAGCTCTTGAACGTCATGCTGCTCATACATCTGAATATAAGAATGACAGTGTAAATCAATTTACTTGTTATTTTAGCTTTTACGTCCTTAATAAAAGTTTAATAAAATTAATAATAATTTTACCTCATTTCTATACCAACCAAAACTTTCAGTTAATTCAGCAGTTGAAGCAGCTTGCTGATCTACTAAAAGCAATCGAGCAAAAAGTCTTTGAAGTTGGAGAGGAATAATTCTAACTTTCCCCTTCTCCCTGTTTTCTAGTGAACCAAGTTCAGACTCCGATAATAAAAAAATATGTTCTGAAATGTTTAAAGAAATGATTACGACTAAAAAGAATTATAAACTTGGAGGTTATTAAATCTTATTTTAAATTTTCAGTAATGCAATGCTTTTCCAAAATTCTGTGAATTTAATGTAATTTATAAACTTTTGTAACTTCTTATATTAGTCGATTTCGGTAAAATCATATTCAGTAACAGTCAACATATTACTAATGCAATAATAATAAAATTATTACAGCTAAGATATGATGTACAAGTTAAATGCTATACAGTATTTCATTTCTAATACATACACCATTTTTGGATCTACCGAGATAATCACACTGTTATGTATTTATAAATAAATAAGTAAAATAATATGTTGCAAGTTCAGAATTATACAATTAATTTTTCAGAATTATTTTATCAACTTAAATATTAAAATGTGCTCAATTTCCATATAATTACAATTGAACACATATCATATTCTGTGATGCTAACTATAGAATATATGCATTAACATTGCCAACTTTACTCTGGATTAGGAAAGGGTTTAAAAACAAAACAAAAACTGAATGTTATTGCAGGAAACATCACAGAATACAATTCAGCATATTTATTAACATTTATAATAATAAGGATATTTTCTCAATTGATAAAATATTTTTTTAAATAAACTGCACAATTTTAAACTTATTTCCTATTTTCATAGTGAATTATTTTGCGCTACTTATATTAAATAACATGATAGTGTGTTTTAAATTGATTACTTGATCATTTTTTTGTGAAGCAAATAAATCAACACATTAATCATTTTGAAAAATAAATATACAGTTGATGACCACAAGTAAATATAAAGAATATATTTGATACATTTATAAAACAAAAATATCCTGGATCATCATATACTAGTTCGTGCATAAGCCATATTAATTGTAAACAAATCAAAATAAACAAGTACAATATTAAAAAAATAGAAAAATATCAGAAGCTTTTATCAAGCAAATTCCTGAAATATTTATAAATATATTTTATATAATAGAAATATCTTTAATTTTCTGAAAGCAATAATTGCCTTTTTAGTTTCGAAATGTGGGGATTTAAAATTTCACACAAAAATGCAATAATTTTGAGTATAATTTTTAAGACAAGCAAAATGATTTTTGGGAATACCTCTGAATTCAGGAGTGAATAAAAGTGTTTGCAAAAGTGAATTCAGATAACATGTAGCTCCTTGGTTTTCAATACCACTGAGTCCACAAGGAAGACGCCGGTTTGGGGGCTTTGGTATTGTCAATGAATGAACACTAGTCATCACTCCAGCCGTCCTATCATCATCAAATAAACTTCCAAACATTTGGGTAAAAACTTATATTATAAAAAAAAATAACTCAATTGCGCTATATTTACAAAATATAACACTTTGCAGAATGTGTTATGACATCAATTCACAGTTAAGAAACAACAAACACTGATGTTTAAAAACAACAGCGTAAACACATATTTTCCACGGAGGCTGCAGTTTCTTTTTTTCCCCGACACTTATTCCAAATCAAAAATCTAATACTAGAACAATTTAATAAAGTCATTAAAATTTTTTTGTTAAGAGTTTAAAATATAATTTTTTGAAATTTCTTAAGTTAATTGAATTTTGCAATGTATTTATATTTAATAAATTTTATTTTCGAGAATTATAGAATCCTTATGGTGTTCAATTCACAATATTGCGATAAATCGTGTAAAGAGTTAGCTCTTTAAAAACTTAAAGGAGTAATTTGACATTTTTTTTATAGAATTAAGTTTTTGATTTGACTTTTTTCTACTCTTTAAATTGAGCATGTATCTCATTTCTTAAAAAAGATTTTTTTTTTTTTTTGTATTCATTAACAAAATTTCAATACTTAGTAAAGTTAAAATTTAAAAAACGACAACGCTACAGTCTTCTTATTACAGGCTTAAATAAAATAATGGATTGTTGTTAAAATTAAAAATTAGAAAGAAATTAAATTGTTTTTCAATTAATGAATACCTGTATCATGTGATTTTTTATATGTTAATTTCATTTATCCACTTTTTATTTTATTTTTAAAAAAAGAAAAACAATTAAAAATTTTTCTTTCAAAATATTTGCGTAGAAAAATCTTCAATAGACGGTGAATAAAATATGATTTAGAATAATATTGATATGTTGCATTATTATTCATCTATTACAAAAAATTTCCATTACTAAATCTTCTTTAGAATTAAAAATTTAATGCAAATTTTTTATTTAAGCTCAATTAATTTTGTGAGAATTTATTTAGTGTTTAAATATTTATTTTATTAATTAATTAATTATTTTTTTTTTTGCATGGGCTTCCTGATCGCGGTTGGCGGTAACAGTATCATCATCTCTTCACGGTTCGCTGTTGATACATAATCCTTCCTTTCTCACTTAGCAATAATTTTGACACCGCGTGCGTTTTTTCATCATCTACATTTGGTAAAGTTGTAATATTTTAAACATTTCAGTTTCGTTTTCTTTATTATTTTTTTTAGAAATAAGTGTTGGAATAAACTTTGTAGCTCAAATAATAGTTAAATATATTTAATTCTTTTAAGAAAATGTAAAAATTGTTAGCGTTGGTTTGGTGAACTTTCTTAAAATTTCTAATAATAATTGAAAAATAAATAAATAAATAAATTGAGTGTTATAAATTTTTTTTTCTGTACATGAAGATTAACCTCGTATATTTTTTATTTAATATCCTTCAACAGACAAGTTTTTCTTTATTTTAAATACTGCGTAATTATAATGGTTTCTGGTCAATTGTACGTATGTTCATTTATAAATTTGAGTTGATTTGAATTTTTTATCACTATCTTTACGGTTTTTACATTTTTAATTATTGCGCTACAAATTTAAATTGCTGCATATCAGTATAACAATTATGATTTTTAAATTTCTTTGAAAACTTTTTTGAGGTCATCTTTTAATTGAAGTTCAAAGTTTAATTTGTTTCCTGATATTTCAAAAAGACTTTTTGCATTTTCCAATGAAATTCAAGACAGATTGTAAGTTAAAAATAATCTAGAGATCAGTGAGTTATTGCAAATTAAGCATTGCTTATAATTTTTATTATGGAAACGTTTTAAAAATTGGAGCATATTGAACTCATTCCCAAAATGTTTTTCGAGATTTTTATATGCATTTAAGAACAAACTATTTTCTTCTAGTTACTGTTTTTTTATTAGTATTATTAAAACGCTAATTTTCATGGTAATTAGTGTCTCTTTGCTCATCCTGTTAGAAAGTAGCTCTTGATAAAATTTTTACGTTAAGTCAAAAAAAAAAAAAAAAAAAAAAAAAATTCAAAACTATTATAAAGAATAAGCATTTATAAGTTTATTTGATAGTTCTAATAATATGGAAAATAATTGTTTGTAACATGGAAACATTTAACATTTTTGCACCAAGTAGTCATGATATCAATATATATATACCTGTATTTCTGTACATATAGCAATATTGATATATGCCAATTTCCTTGTTGACAGATCACAGGAGAAAGTTACTTGTTTTTTTTATTTCAGTTTTGGCTGTCACTCTGTTTTAGTTTGTGTTTCATTGCTATCAAATTTTTACACTTATTAATTGTATAATTATTGTATTTCTATATGGTTTTTATCATATCAAAAAAAATAATAATGGTAAAATTAAATATTCCAGTCTACTTTTTTATTTGATATCCAAATAATACTTAAAATATGGTAAACATTAATATGTAAATTATTTTTCCTTTAATTTTTATACTAGTAATGCAAAGAAATTCTCCCTTTTTGGCTTCCTTTATAATACAGGCATACATTACAATAAATTAGATGAATGTTTAAATTTACAGTAGAATATCTAAATTTCATTATTGAATTCTAACAATTTATTGCTTGATATATGTTGTCAACTTTTATATTACAAGAGAACTTATTTACAGCAGCTATTTGCTATATGCCTTGTGTATTATTTTGAATTTTAAAACCCAATTGATGAATAAAACTTTTCTAAATATAGCATTTTTTGTCTATTTGCTAATGAAAATATAATTTATTAAAAATGTTTAAAATATATTGAGTATGTTATATATTTCCTTTTTTTTTTTTTTTTTTTTTTACATTATGTAAATGAATATTTAGATTGTAAATTGATTATTTCTGTATGAGTGCTTTTAATGTTTAAATATAATAAACTTTCAATCTATTTTTTAGTTAAATACTCACTTATTTATCTGAAATTGAAATGCCTTCTGATGCAAAGAAACGCCGTGATGCGAAAAAAAAGGAAGCTGCAAAAGCAAGAACACAGAAAAAACCTACTTTAAAAGCTGATGAACAAACAAATGGAGATTCGAATTGCAATGATACAACAGCTGAAATAGAAACTTTAACTAATGGTGTTCATATATCTGCAGGTAATTATTTTTCTAAAATATCTTATGTATCTAAAAGACAGATGTATTTTGTTAATGATATGATTTATGTACAGCTTGGTTTAAATCTGTAATATGATGTAAATAAATTATATCAATGTTTTTCGTAATGAAATATAAATGATATGATTTAAATATGATTTTTACATAAAAGTATGTCATTATTTTGTATATATAATCAATGAAATATTTTAGTCCAGGATTATAAAAAGGCAATGAGTTTGAATACAGCAATGTATCATTGACATAAAATTGAATGGAACTTGATAAAAAGTTTCTTGCAATCTAGTGTTTCTCATTTTCTTGCATAATGAATTGGTGTTTTTGCTATGTTAGTTTTTCGAGATGCCATGTTTCAGGAAAAATTATTTCAACACTTTTACATTATCGTGGCTGAAATTGTACTAAAATAAATTGATAATTTCCAATTGCCTACTATGTTTATTTATATAACCATAATTATTATACATAACATATTTTATAACATAACTCCTTTATAAAAATATTTTACTATGTTTATGAATGCAAGAAGTTCTACTGCAATTATCAAGAAACTTTCTCTCCAAATATAGTGGTCTATTTGCTGGGTAGAACAAATGATTTTATCATTTACTTTTTTTTTAAAAAAATGTAAATAAATTATCATAACAATTTACATATGTTTATTAAAAGAGCATGCATGTTTTATGACTAATACTAGCTGAAGCATATTTTCTTTCATTTTTTTGAGGTGATCTGTATTTCAGACTATGAAATAGAGGAAGATGGGCCATAATATCTGTAGTTTTCTGTATAGTCTATGCATCGTATGTTCCCCCTTCTCTTTCCAGAAATAAATATTCTGAATTATCTAATATTTTTAAATTAAAGCCTTCTATTTTGTATAAGTTATTTGTATTCTATAGGTTATTTTGTATTTTGTGATACCTGTTGGTAAAAATTTTATTTAAATTTTGAAATGAATCATCTTTAAGCTCTCATAAATTCCACTGCGCCATTATTTCAAATACATTTCTATAAAATTACTCTAAATTCTGCATTCAGTAAAAATATAAGAAAATTTAGATAGAATTTAGTATAAAAAAATGTAGTTTTTCAACAATATTCATGGAATATTTTTTTTCTTGTTATTGTAGCTGAAGAAGAATTGGTGAAAAAACTTGAAAATGATATGAAATTAAATGCAGAAGCTAGGGCTTGTACTGGTGTTTTAGCTGTCCATCCTCGTTCAAGAGATATTAAAATAGAGAATTTTTGTATTAATTTCCATGGAGTTGAACTTTTAACTGACACAAAGTTAGAATTAAACTGTGGGAGAAGATATGGTTTAATTGGATTAAATGGCTCAGGTAAGTTGTTTAATTTTGCTATTTTTTTTATTTAAATTTATTCACCTTTTTATAATTTCTATAAAAATGTAATTATATTATTAAATTGTTTGAGTGACATAAAGAAATATTTTAATTAAATTTACTTTATTAGTGGGATTGTAATTATCTATAATTTGAAAGTTAGTAGAATATTTTTCATGCATTATATAATTTCAGATTTTTATTTGCTATATTTGATTACTTCCAAAAAAAAAGTAGTATATTAACCTTCCATAATTTCGTTAGATTAAAAATGTCATAAATATTTAAAACATTTTTTCATAAGATCAATATTGAAATAAGAAAAAAATTAGGAACGAGTTAATTTTGAAATAAAATTTCTTTTTATAATATTTCTATTACAGAGATTATCAAGAAATCAAATAAGAAAAAAAAAAAAAAAAAAAAAAAAATCATGATTAGAAAATTCTCAATTTCACTTTTAATTTAGCATATCATTTAAGAAATTATAAAAAAAAAAAGAAAAAATTATTAAGAAGAAAATTATTAAAATTTTAAATATTAATTTAATATTATTATATGAATAGTTTTCAAAATCTTGTGCAGCGGTAGATGTAAAAAAGGGTGATTATGGGTTTTTTATAATAAAAAGTAAATCTTCTATTATTGAAAATGTTTTCATATTTTTAGCTATTTTTTTTTCCCAAAAACAAAAGATATAAATACAGAAACTCTAAAGCACATGCTTTAAACAATTTTTTTTATTTGTTAATTTTTGAAAGAAATTGATTCTTGTTGAATAAAAGATGGTTTGTTAGCCAATATAATACATATAATTTCTATTTACTTAGTGTATTTTTTTTTAAATAAATTGATGTGAAAATTCATCAGAAGTACTTGTAATACTTTTCTTAAAGGATATTAAGAATTTTGTATTATTATTTAAAATTATGATGCAATGATTAAAATTTATGTATTTTTTTGTTTTTTTTTGTAATAAATAAAACTTAAAAAAGTACAGTGCTTTTTACTATAAAATATTACAGAAAAATTAATTTTATAAGCTTAATTTTTTTTTCGTATTAGGGAAATCCACACTTCTAGCTGCTCTTGGTCGAAGAGAAGTTCCAATTCAAAGTCATATTGATATCTACCATTTGACAAGGGAAATGGAAGCTAGTGAAAAAACTGCTCTTCAGGCTGTTATGGATGTCGATGTTGAAAGGAGCAGACTAGAAAAGTTATCTGAAGAATTGGTCCATTATGATGATGAAGGTATAAAGTTAAATATCAAAATAATCATGATACGAGTTTTTAAAACTTATCATTTTTTTTTCTATTCTTATATTTTACAATTTAAGTTACAAAAATTTTCTAATTAAAATTTTTTTTTCTTTAATCTCTTAATTTCAGTAACTTATTATTTCACATAAAAGGATACTATATTATATTAAGTTTCCTGTAAGTCTAAATTGATTTGTATGTTTATTATTGATTTTGAGGTTCAAGTATTAGTAAATTAAAAAAAATTTTCTACATTTCAAATATTAAAAAATGAAATCTTAATTGTAGTTTTGATATTTTTTTTTTGTTTATAAATATATTAGAAGTAAAATTAACCTGAATTTATTAATGAGAGAAAGAAATGTATTATATAAATAAATTTTATAAGTAAATTTTTAAAATCTGGAAATTTCATTATAATATCTTATTTATTTTTAGAATTTGTTTTCATCTTTCTTTTAAGTTAGATTATTCTTGTTATTTGTTTTAATAATCAAGGAAGAAATTTAATAAAACATTTTCATAATGTCCAAATTATTTTATTATAGAAATTTTGTATTACTTTTTTTTTTTTTGTAGAATCACAAGAGCAGTTGATGGATATCTATGAAAGATTAGATGAAATCGGAGCAGATAAAGCTCAAACTAAAGCAGCATATATTTTGCATGGTTTGGGTTTTTCAAAAGGAATGCAACAAAAAATGTGTAAAGATTTCTCTGGTAAGTGAATTTTTAAAAAATTTCCTTAAAATTTATTATTTTTGAAACTTGAATTTTATTTTATTCATCATAAAACGTGCCATTTTAGTGTTTATCTTAAAAGTGTCATGGTTCCCCCCCCCACCCAAATCTGCAATTGCCTATAGCCATGCATTCATAATTTTTGATAATCTGGAGGGAGCAAAAAAAAAAAAAAACAATCTAGCATAATACAGAGCAATTTGTAATCTACATATAATTCACTTTTTTCATAATGTGATAGTGTAAAAGGTTTTTATGAACTATTCAAAACATCTTGCTTTCTATGTTATTTGATAATGACTCTTAGATTTTCCAAAGTATAGAATTGTTGAACAAGATATTATGAATAATAATAAATATTAGTAAAATAAAATAAAATTTTTTCTCTAGGTGGTTGGAGAATGCGAATCGCATTAGCCAGAGCGTTATATGTGCGTCCCCATTTACTTCTATTAGATGAACCTACAAATCATCTGGATTTAGAAGCTTGTGTGTGGCTAGAAGATGAATTAAAAACGTAAGATGCAGTTAAGATTTCATATTTTCTATGAAAATTATATTTTTAAGAAATTCTTATGCTAATAAAAATCTGGAAAATATTTAGATTTAAAATATTAATTATGCATTTATTATGTATAAATTATCATGATACTTTAATATAAGTGATACTTAAATAAAAGTATTGAAAGTAAAAATATTGAAAGTATATTAGTTTTATGAAAATTTTAATACTATAAGTTTTCTTAACAAAATTTAGTATATTTCTTATAATAAAATTGTGCAATTAGATGTGCAATATTTCTTATTATAAAATTGTGATTTTTGTGCAATAAATTAACTATGCCATCTTTATTATTATGGCAGTATTACTTATGATAATTTTTTTTGGACATGGTGATATTACAACAGATTCTTTATCTGCTTTCTTCGGGAATAAATTTTTTGATCATTTTAAAATGATCAGTTTTGTTATCTTATGATAAAATTTTTAATTTAATTTTTTTTGGTTGTAATTTTGCATTATTTTATTATATAAATATTTTGTATATTTTTTAGTTAATGGAGGAGAGAAAAAAAAAAAAAAAAAGGAAAACTGTTTTTAGTTTATAGTCTTAAGGTATTTGATCTTAACATTCCTGAAAAAATAATTAATTTTATGTATTTGTTTTTCATATAAAAATTATTTATTTTATAAAATATTCAATATTTCCTGTCTCTATTATCTTTGTTTTTTTAAAGAATTTTATAACTTGTTCTATTTGTTGTACTAAAAAAGCATTTTTTATTTATCAAAAAAATTATATGTTAATTTAATAATTTAATAATTTTTTTTTATTTCTAGATACAAGAGAATATTAGTGGTTATTTCTCATTCCCAAGATTTTCTAAATGGTGTTTGTACTAATATAATTCACATTGATAAGAAAAGATTAAATTATTTTGGTGTAAGTATGAATCTGTATTTTAAAGTTTTTGTATTTTTCTTGAATCAAAACAGTTGATGTAAAACTAGAAAAGAAAAAAAAAAAAAACAACAACATTAATTGTAAATTTTTTTTTTAGGGTAACTATGATACCTTTGTGCGAACTCGTTTAGAGCTCTTAGAAAATCAAATGAAGCGTTACAATTGGGAACAAAGTCAAATAGCTCATATGAAAGTAAGTTTATAAAACAATTGAGAATTTTAAATGTCACAGAAACATTGTGAAGTGTGATTTATAAGGAAAAAATAAACGTATGAGGTTGAGGGTTCAACCTAAGACAGAATCTCATTTTGTGTTTATTCAGAATTTGTTTTTATCAATCTTAATCCTATATTTAATAAATTAGTAATGTTTGATAAATTAATAATAAACATTTATTACAAAATTGCAAGATTTTTTTTATCAGCATTAAGATTAAGAATTAAGATTTTTTTATCAGAATTAAATTACAAAATATGTTTTTGAAATAAGAGAAAATGATATTTTCACTTGAAAAAAAAAAAAGAACTTTTCATTATGACAGTAATATTTATGATGAGAATAGGCCGATATGAGGTAGAGGATTTAACTATAATAAATTCTCCTTATGACAAAATTCCTGAAGCGAACTCTGAAATAGAATCTGTCATTTTGCTTTTGTTCTGAAAGTGGATAATCAGTTAAGGGCTTAGTTATATGTTGTTTAACTGCTATGTGTTTAAGAATGTTTTAAAATTATTAGAAATGATGATAAAAGGCCGAGTTTGAGTGATATCAATGCATTATGCATTCCTACTATTGTGGTTGAGTGCTGTGCATTGGATTCTCTGTGATTAAACTCTAGAAGCGTATTTAAATATCTGATTCACTATGAGTTTAAAATTATAGAAACATTTAAAAGCTGTTAAATAATTTTTTTTCATTCTGAAATTATGCATCCTATATTTAATTTTCTTTTATACATCTATTTACTATTTACATATTGTCTATAATTATCAAATGGGAAATGTGTACTTGTTGGACAGTAAAATACTGTTTTTGTACAATACAGCAATTTGTTTTTGTTTCTTCTATAAATATATTAATATTTTGTTACCAATGGAGCTATAGAACTTCTGTATGACTACTGAATTATTGTCATTATATCAGATTTATAGTGTGTAAACTGCTGTGCACATAGTTAATAAATTATCTGATAATTCATTAGTAGTAATCATTCAGCCTTAAAAAATGAACTTAAAAAAAAATTGCATGTTTTCATTTTAATTTTGTTATTGCACACATCTAATGTGCCAGCATTTTATTATGCTTCAAAAAATGTTTATGTTGATTTACTGTTTACTGAATGATTGGTTTAAATTTAAATTTTATTTTATGCATTTAAAAATATTCTGAAGAGCAGTCTATGATTTTCATTTTCCCGCAAAAGAGCTTGAAACAAATGCTAAAAATTGCTTGAGAGGACGTTTTTTCTTTTCTTTTTTTTTTTTTTTAAACTTTTGCTTCACAGCCACATTCAGATTTAAATGTTCCTTGTAATATTTTTATTTAAAAATTTAGTAACAGATTTTTATTACAAAATCATTTTAAATTACATAACTTTTTGTCATAATTAAGTGACAAAATATGTGTTTGAAATAAAAGAAAATGATATTTTCACTTGAAAGAAAAAAGTCCTTTTCATTATGACAGTGATATTTATGATGAGAATAGGCCGATATGAGGTAGAGAATTTAACTCTAATAAATTCTCCTTATGACAAAATTCGTGAAGCGAACTCTGAAATAGAAACTGTCATTTTGCTTTTGTTTTGCGAGTGGAGGTAGATTTCAATCAACTCAATGAAGATAAATTGTTGTACTTTGAAGCTGTGATCCATAATAGTGAAAATAGTAATTTTCCAGATGTGAAATATATTTATCGCAATTTTTTTTTATTTTAAATGTGTTTTTTTAAATTTAAAATGACATTTTACAAGCTACTTATTTAATCAGTTTATAAGCATTTCTATTGTATTAGGAAATTCAACTCTCATCGAATCTAAATTGTTTGGTGTTTTGAAATGATTATTTAGTAGACATTATTATTTTATTTGATGTTTAAATGTTTTTAAGAATTTTTGTTTAAAATTATTAGAAATGATATAAGGCCGAGTTTGTGTGATATCAATGCGTTATACATTCCTGCTATTGTGATTGAGTGTTGTGTATTGGATTCTCTGTGATTAAACTCAAGAAGTGTATTTAAATATCTGATTCATTACTTTGAGTTGAAAATTATAGAAAAATTTAAAAGCTGTTAAATAAATAACATTAATTTTTTGTAGGATTACATTGCACGGTTTGGTCATGGAAGTGCTAAACTAGCCAGGCAGGCTCAGAGTAAAGAAAAGACTATGGCAAAAATGGTTGCTGGTGGTTTGACTGAAAAAGTTGTAAATGAAAAGGTAAATTATGAAAAGTTGCAGTTCAAATTTCACTTATTAGTTATTTGATCATAATTATGGTCGTCGGTGTACAATATTTTATTATTAAAATTTTTTAAGTATACCTTGTTTTTTTAATGCTAGAATATAAAAATTTAAAAAATATTGATATGCTTTTTATAATCATAATTTTGGTGTCTTCATTTTGATCTATTTGAAAGATTGTTTTTTTTTCTTTCTAAAAATGTAGTTTTCATGTTCCTTGTTTTCATTCAGCTGAATGCTAGTTGTTTAGCTGAAGTGATAGCGTATTTAGTTTTTCTTACAAAAAAATAAGACAGTTTCTTTTAAAATAATAATTTAAATACAGTTAAATTTGTTCTTTTTATATTTTTTCTTATTTAGTTTTAAAAAGTTATTTTTGTTAGAGAAAATTGTTTTATAGTTACTTAATTTTTTAATAGGTGGTACAATTTTATTTTCCTGATTGTGGAACAATTCCTCCTCCTGTTATCATGGTTCAGAATGTATCATTCAGATACAAAGATGATGGGGTGAGTGTTTGCAATGCTAGCTTTTATATTTAGGTGCAAATATACTTAGATTCTTATTTATAACAATGCATTTGTAGCATAATAAATAGCAATGATATACATTTAAAAGTCTAAATAAATATTAGTAATAGGAAAGATATTTTTTTAAATACTTTCTTTAATTAATACACATCAATTTTTAAATATATTTCAAACTGCATTATTTTTCCAAATAAAATTTATTTTTTTGCAAGATAATTCACCTTATATTTTATTTTGTTCTTTATGAATAAATTAAAATATTCTTTAGAATTTATAAAATTCATATTGGGTTTTTTTAATATATAGTACAAACTGGATAATTAAAATAGGGCATGTAATATAATGCTAATAGCTATATAATATAGCACTAATAGTTAACTGGTTAAAATTAAATGGGATATGTTATACTATTTAAAATTTAAATGTTTAGTGCTGTTAAATATTTTCTTTTGCAATTTAAAAAAAAATTACAACTTTTTTAAAAATGCCTTTTTTGATCCTAGCATTTAATTTGAATTTGGCCATACAAGTTAGCCCAAATCAAACCTTATGCTTGTATAAATAATTATGCATTCTAATAATAAAGTGTAATTTGACCACCGATAATAAGGAAAATTGACAAGTGGCCAAGTCAGATGGAGAGTTGTGCAATAGGGAATATAGAGGACTTTTAATTACAATAAAAATATTTTTTAATAATTAAAACTTCAAATTATCTAATATAAAAAATAGATTAAAAAATTTTACAAAAACTATTAAGTTTTTTCTTTTAAAATTTCTTTACTCTGTGCATATCTGACTAGCATCCCCAACAAGAAGTTTATTCATCTATTTTATTAACCTTTCTACACAACTGTTGGGCGAACTATAAATACAAAGAGTACAAGCTTTTAATTTTGCCTAATACAACTATGAAATGTTCTAATACAGGGTGGCGATAGAATCGGGAAATTAAGGATATCGGGGGGAAAATTAGATAATTTTACTGATCTGGAAAAGGCAGGGAAAATTGCTGCCGAGAGCATTTTGGCGATTTAGAAGAGCAATAACCTGATGAATGCGGCTTACAGCGACTCTAATAAACCTATACCAAATACTATTTTTTTTTCGTATTAAATGCTGGACTCGTACAGTGATTCTGAAAGGGAGAAACGTATTAAACTGATGTATTTAGTAGTTGTAAATCAGGAAAAAAAATTTTCAGTTTCTGTAGCCACCCTGTAATAATTAAACAAATTTTTTCAATGCTTTTTTAATCCGTATAAATAAAAAAAGAATTATTTAAATTTTAGCCTTGGATCTATAAAAACCTAGAATTTGGAATTGATTTAGATTCGAGAATCGCTCTTGTTGGTCCAAATGGGGCTGGAAAATCCACTTTATTAAAACTTTTATGTGGAGAAGTAAGTACTTGATATTTAAATTAAAATAACATTTGAATATAAATGATATTTTTACACATATATGTAACTTAGAAATGAACTGTTTAAAATATGAAATGATCAATTTTATTATGTTCTTGAAACACAATGCTTTTAACACATTTCCTTCAGTTATATATATATATAAATAAAACATGTTTTCTAAAATTGAAAACTTAAGATTAAATATAAGTAATGTGTATTTTGAAGTATTTAACATTATATTTTTAAGTCACTGAAAAAGAATAGAATTATTCTACAACATTTAATGTACATTCATTTTTTATTCATCTCTGAAAGAAATCATCACAAATATCACCAATAACAAAATATTTATTAAATGAGCAAATAACTATATACAAACAGTATGAAGATAAATTTCTCACATTTTCTAATATATATGTATGTATGTATGTATGTATATGTATATATATATATATGTTAAAATTTTAATATATATATATATATATATATGTTAAAATTTTAATATATATATATATATATGTTAAAATTTTAATTATATTTCACAATATTTATGATACACAATAACATTGAACTACTTGCTTCATTAACAAATAATATTAAAAAATGAATTCCACAGTTTGATTTATTTAAAAATTTATATGTGTAAAAAATTTAGAATCATATTCTGAATATTATGAAATATTCTATATATAAATAATCTTTATCTATCCATCTATCTATATATATATATATATATATATATATATATATATATATTACATTTTATGTCCTAATTTTATCTACCTCATCTACATCTAACATTAAGTGCTTGTCTGATAACATAAGCTGAAACTACACATTCAATTTAAATGCAATAAAGAAAATATTATATTCTTATGGTTTCCAAATCTCATTTAAATTAAAAGTATTTATTAAATAGCAAACTGGCTCTAAAAGTGGATTACTGCAGTACTCTTTGTTTACCTGTATTACATAAAACAAAAGTTGCAGTATTATGCTACTGCCTTTTCAGAAACTAATATGCATGAACTGGTAGTAAATATGGAATTTTAAGGGAATTAAAAAATATTGTGTTAAAACATCTCATCTTTCATATCTCATTAAAATTAAAAGTAGTTGTTGAATTGCAAACCAGCTCCAAGAGTTGCTTCCTATGGTACTCTTGGCGTGCCTATATTGCATAAATCAAAAGTTGCAGTGCTATGCTACAGTCTTGTAATAGATTGATATGCACGAACTGGAACTACATAGTCAATTTGAAAGTTCAAATAAATGTGTGCTCATATAGCTTTTATATTTCATTGTACATCTTAATTAAATTAGAGGGATTTGTGGTATTGCAAACCAGCTCCAAGAGTTGCTTTCTATGGTACTCTTGGCGTACCTATATTGCATAAATCAAAAGTTGCAGTGCTATGCTACTGTCTTATAATAGATTGATATGCACGAACTGGAACTACATAGTCAATTTGAAAGTTCAAATAAATGTGTGCTCATATAGCTTTTATATTTCATTGTATAGCGTAATTTAATTAGAAGGATTTGTGGTATTGCAAACCAGCTCCAAGAGTTGCTTTCTATGGTACTCTTGGCGTACCTATATTGCATAAATCAAAAGTTGCAGTGCTATGCTACTGTCTTGTAATAGATTGATATGCACGAACTGCAACTACATAGTCAATTTGAAAGTTCAAATAAATGTGTGCTCATATAGCTTTTATATTTCATTGTGCATTGTAATTTAATTAGAGAGATTTGTTGAATTGCAAACCAGCTCCAAGAGTATCTTTCTATGGTACTCTTGGCGTACCTATATTGCATAAATCAAAAGTTGCAGTGCTATGCTACTGTCTTGTAATAGATTGATATGCACGAACTGGAACTACATAGTCAATTTGAAAGTTCTAATAAATGTGTGCTCATATAGCTTTTATATTTCATTGTGCATTGTAATTTAATTAGAGAGATTTGTGGTATTGCAAACCAGCTCCAAGAGTTGCTTTCTATGGTACTCTTGGCGTGCCTATATTGCATAAATCAAAAGTTGCAGTGCTATGCTACTGTCTTGTAATAGATTGATATGCACGAACTGGAACTACATAGTCAATTTGAAAGTTCAAATAAATGTGTGCTCATATAGCTTTTATATTTCATTGTGCATTGTAATTTAATTAGAGAGATTTGTTGAATTGCAAACCAGCTCCAAGAGTATCTTTCTATGGTACTCTTGGCGTACCTATATTGCATAAATCAAAAGTTGCAGTGCTATGCTACTGTCTTATAATAGATTGATATGCACCGAACTGGAACTACATAGTCAATTTGGAAGTTCTAATAAATGTGTGCTCATATAGCTTTTATATTTCATTGTGCATTGTAATTTAATTAGAGATTTGTTGAATTGCAAACCAGCTCCAAGAGTATCTTTCTATGGTACTCTTGGCGTACCTATATTGCATAAATCAAAAGTTGCAGTGCTATGCTACTGTCTTGTAATAGATTGATATGCACGAACTGGAACTACATAGTCAATTTGAAAGTTCTAATAAATGTGTGCTCATATAGCTTTTATATTTCATTGTGCATTGTAATTTAATTAGAGAGATTTGTGGTATTGCAAACCAGCTCCAAGAGTTGCTTTCTATGGTACTCTTGGCGTACCTATATTGCATAAATCAAAAGTTGCAGTGCTATGCTACTGTCTTGTAATAGATTGATATGCATGAACTGGAACTACATAGTCAATTTGGAAGTTCAAATAAATGTGTGCTCATATAGCTTTTATATTTCATTGTGCATTGTAATTTAATTAGAGAGATTTGTTGAATTGCAAACCAGCTCCAAGAGTATCTTTCTATGGTACTCTTGGCGTACCTATATTGCATAAATCAAAAGTTGCAGTGCTATGCTACTGTCTTGTAATAGATTGATATGCACGAACTGGAACTACATAGTCAATTTGAAAGTTCAAATAAATGTGTGCTCATATAGCTTTTATATTTCATTGTGCATTGTAATTTAATTAGAGAGATTTGTGGTATTGCAAACCAGCTCCAAGAGTTGCTTTCTATGGTACTCTTGGCGTACCTATATTGCATAAATCAAAAGTTGCAGTGCTATGCTATTGTCTTGTAATAGATTGATATGCACGAACTGGAACTACATAGTCAATTTGGAAGTTCAAATAAATGTGTGCTCATATAGCTTTTATATTTCATTGTACATCTCATTTTAATAAGAGGGATTTGTTAAATGTTTTTTTCTTTGGTACTGTTGGCGTAGGTATATTGCATAAATTAAATGTTGCTGTGGCACTGTCTTGTCATAGACTGATATCCACAAACTCTAATCTCAATCATTTTAAGATAAATGAGAAGAATTTTGTGAATAGTTTCTGCATATTATTTAATTTGTCAAGGAAAAAAAAAATGGTTTGATTGAATTCTTAACCAGCTTAAGTAAAGCAGCTGTTTTTGTATAAAATATGTTTTTACATATGTTGATACATAAATTGTATCAATTTCATTGCATTTCCAAAGATTGTATACATATATATATCACTTATATACATATATTTACATATATTGCCAAATCTTGTAACTAAGTTCATGCTTTTTTTTTAATAAAATAATTTGGAAATTTCTTTATAGTGTGTCCCGTCTGATGGATTGATTAGAACACATTCGCATGTAAGAATTGCCAGATATCACCAGGTATAATTATATTTATTTGCTATTATTTTCAGTGTATATTTTAATATTTGATTACCATATCTTAGAATGAAAATGTGTTTTCTTATAATTATTAATCGAAGCTTTAATTATAAAATTTAAATTGTTCCTATATAATTTTTTTTTTACAATAATAGAACACTTTTTCTTTAAGCACTTAACAGATTTACTTAATCTTGACATCTCTGCTTTGGAATACATGATGAATAGCTTTCCTGAAATAAAAGAAAAAGAAGAAATGAGAAAAATCATTGGACGATTTGGATTAACTGGAAGACAACAAGTTAGTACATATATATAATTTGCATAATTAGTGTTCTTATGTTCATAATATACATAAATAAATAATTACTAATCAATTTTTGGGAGCTTTTTTTTTCTATTTCACTTAATTTTTTAGGCTGATCAGTGACATTGAAAGTTTGAATCTTTTTACTAGTTTCTTTCTTTATTTGTATACGATTGAGATACTATTTATATTTAGGTGTTTTATAATTTGTTATGTTTAGTAATTTTTGTATTTTAAGAATATCAGAAATTAATAATGTATAAGATTAAATAGTATAAAAATAGATATTTGGAAAAGTTAGAATTATGCAAAAATAAGCAGAACATCTATAAATTTTGTGCAATATGTGTTTTATGGGAAGTTTAATTAAGTAGACTACAGTTTTACTAAAAAAAAATTTTGTGATGTTGAGTTCAAACTTTCTTTAAGAGAATTTTTATATTGCAAGAATATATTGAAGTATATATCTTTAGAGTAAGATTTATCATTTTAATTAGAAAAATTGCATAGAAATATTAATTTTCTTTCCTGTTTTGAACTTCTATTACATCTTTTGATATGTATATATAGATATGCTACTACTTTCATAACTGATTATAACTAATGATATGATTATTTTTGTAATCAGGAATCAACAGTGTGAAATATTTGTCAAAAGTAGTAATTTTTTCCTCTTTAATTTTCTATTCTATGACTTGACAATAAACATTTTCCAAATTCTTACTGTTGCATATAAAATCAATTGATGACACTTTTTTTTTTTTTTTTTTTTTTTGCTAAGTTCAAAACTTAATTTAAATTTTCTTTTATTCATTTAAATACAGTATTTAATTTTTGCATTTTTTGCTGTATATTTTGTTGTTAGAATTCTAAGTAATGTTGATAAAAAAGCAATATTTTCATAAAATTTTTGAGAATTATTAATGCATTGTTAGTACTATATTCAAGAAGTTATTTAATTTTAAGATTAATGGTTTTTTGTATTTAAATATGATACCCGAGCATTGGCAAGTTATTTTCAAATCAGTTTTTACCAATAAAACTTAAAGTAATAAAACATAATATTTGTTGTTAATCTTTTAATTAAGGGGATTGTTTTATTTTAAAATATATAAATTATTTTAACAAACATGTTGAATTTGACGTATTAAAACTTTAATTAGGTTTGCCCCATCCGTCAATTATCTGATGGTCAAAGATGCCGTGTGGTGTTTGCATGGCTGGCATGGCAAACTCCTCATCTATTACTTCTTGACGAACCTACTAATCATTTAGATATGGAAACTATTGATGCCTTAGCTGATGCAATTAATGAATTTTCTGGAGGACTGGTGCTAGTTAGTCACGATTTTAGACTTATTAGTCAAGTAAGTAATTGCTACCTTTTTTTTTTTTTGTTTATTAGTTTTTTCATTACAATTTATATTTTACATATGAATGTGAAGAAAATTCAAGTTTTTTAAAAAGTATAACTATTTAAAATTGGTATTTAGATGATTCATAATTAACCAAAATAATATTCAAATTGGTGTTATGATGGTATTATTGTTTCGTTTTACATCCTTTAAAATGCTTTAAACTAGATGATTAAAAGTTAGTAAAATCTATTTTTAATATTATTTACAATTTTTTTATTAATAAAAATAATTAAACTTGGGTTTGTTGTGAATATTAAATATGCAATTTCAAAGCATGATCTGTATCATTTTTTAACCTTCTATTATGGTTAGTTTAAAAAGTAAATGAAACATTGAGAATATCCATGGTACATTAACAAAATAAAGCAGATTTTTTTTTTTTTTTTTAAATGTGAATAAATATAATAGCATAAAGATAATATCCTTGAATATTTTATGCAAAACAAGGACTTTTCCATTCATTATATTTCTAATCTTATATGTTATATTATTTTGATTTATAGTATATAATCTATGTATAATCATGATTATTTTTAATGGTAGAAATTGAGCACATTTATAGATTGTGTTTTTTCTAAGTTTATAAAAAGAATTATAAATTCAAAAGTTTAATTGGCAATGTAAGGGTCTTTTATTAATTTTCATAAATATATTACTCTAAGCACTATCTTTAGATTCATAGGTAATGGAGTTTCAATTCTGAGATTTATGTTTAATAAACTAATGGCTGCTAAATTTTTTTTCCAGGTGGCTCAAGAAATATGGGTATGTGAAAAACAAACTATTACCAAATGGTCAGGCACTATTCAAAGCTATAAAGATCATCTACGTAAGCGAATTCTTAAAGATCTAGAAAATCCAATGTAAATATTCACCAAAGAAGCAATATATCCCTAATTCCAGCTTTTTTTCGACTGAAGAATTTCCATGTATCGGTCTCCAACCTTTTATTTATTTTTAAACTTTATAACCACAGTGCTCTTGCTTTTCGACTCTCAAATGAGTTTTCCAACGAAATACGCAATAAACAAATTAATAGCCCAAATGTATCAAGTGCTTTTCATCTGTAGTATATATTACTGTGCTCAAGGAATCAAGTGCATTTATTTGACAATATCTGTTTTTTCCAGATGCATTCTAAAATACATTTTTTTTAAAACTATTGTTTAAATTTTTAGTTTGATTTTTTTTTTTTCTGTATAGTAAGTCATCCTATGAATGACTAACTTTTGTTTGTTTGTAAATTTTGAATGATTGATCTTAAATTTACTCAGCCTGTTTATGTATGTTTGAACATTGTTTGAATTATAAATTAAAGAAAATAATTAAGTCATTGCTTTTTAAATAAAATTGCAATTTATGCCTATTTGTGGCTAAAAGTTAATAATAATTTGACATTTAAGCATTAGCTTAATCTTGCATTATATAAAAAAATTAATTTTCAATTAAAAAGAGTTCCAGATGTAAAATTTTAACTGATATAAACTGCTGCTATATTGGATATGTAATTTTTCCTGTGACATGGTTTGTGATACTTTTTCCAAGATGTTCTGTTGGTAATGAGCATTAGTTTGTGATATTATACTGCAGAAATAAACCAATTACCATTGTTTTTAGTTGAAATTTTATTTCACTTACAAACACTTAAAACGACCTTTAAGATATGCTTTTTTAAATAGTTTATATAATTTTTTTCTACATTGAGTTATCACAATACATTTTTTTATAGTGTATTCAGCAAAATAATACTTCTGTTTGTTGTTTCTTATCCCACTTGGCTGGCCAAGCCCATATGGACTCATGATTGAAGGGTAAGGAAGCAGCTTCTGTTGTGATGGAGCACGTAGGTAGAAGGCTGACTTTTTTGAATGCTCTTACAGTCATAGAAGACCGGGATATGGCTTAAAGTGGATTCCAACCACTACAAACATCCATGGCACCGCCGATTCGAACCCGAAACCTGTGGCACCGAGCGCCAGAGCGCTAGACACTCGGCCATTCAGGTCCCAAATTTGCCAACGGCAAGTGTTCCCTAAGTGGTCACCCACCCAAAGTACGCGCCCAATAACTTCGGTGATCTAACGAGAACCGGTATATTCAGCATGGTACGGCCGTTGGCTATATAATACTTCTTAAAATCACAATATAACTAATAAGCAAACAAATATTTTTGAAACTAATATATATTGTGGTTGAATAAAACTAACGATTAATGAAACATTGATTCAGAAATAAATTGGATAAAAATATATTTTCAAAATATATATTGTTCAAAATTAAATTTTTGAAGTATGAAACTATCATGCTATATGATAGTTAAACCTCTTTTCCCTACTAAAATAAAAACAATATTTTGGAAAGATTTTTAAGTGATTTTTATATACAAGAGGATTAATTAGTCGGAATTTAATGCAAGAATAATTTATTTTATTTTTATAATTCATGAAAGTTTATTGAATTAATTTATTTGCATTTAAAAATGCAACCAATTTCTCATGTATAAATTTGTCTGTGAGGTCAAGCAACTTATTTGCATTTAGGTATGGTTTTCTGTATGTCAAACACATTGCTATTTTGAAAAATTACTAATTAATTGATCATGTGCTAAGGCCTTGTCCCAGAAGATTATTTTGCTACACATAACATCTATCAAATTGCCACTTCCTGGCACCAATAAAAAAAAATTGAGTTTTAAAAGACCTACAGCAAATCTATTAACAATGGATTATTCGCTTTTATACATTTAACATAATTTATGAAATTGTGAAAGATTTACCGAGTAGTAATGATGGTTTTCTTGATGTTTGCGACAGTAAACTCATGTGATGTGAACAAATTCGAATTGTTAATTCTAGTGAATAAAATAAGTTGTTTTAATATGCAGTAAAATTTAAATTACACAAGTAAAAGGGCTTGTAAAAATAATTTAAAAAGAAAAGCAATTAGGTAAGCAAGTTTTTAAAACCAAATGTTTGTGAAAGACTTGCTGAGTAGTAATGGCAGTTTTCTTGAGGTTGTTTGTGACAATAAGTTTATGTGATACAAGCAAATTCAAATTGCTAATTCTGGTGAATAAAAGAAATTGTGTAATTTAAATTTTACTCCATGTTAAAGCATCAAGTAAAAGTATTGGTAGAAATATTTAAAAAGAAAAACTATTATTAAATAAGCAAGCTTTAAAATCAATTGTTCATTAATAAAATTTGTTTCTCATCTGCAATCCAATATTATAAAAATTTTTTGAATATGCTTGTAATATAAGGGTGAGTTTATTGATAAGGATAAACAAGATTTGTATAATAAACCTTGTAGGAACTTTTTTTCTTTTCTTGCTTCTTTTAAATGAAAATTATCTTCAGTTTAAACAGAATGGTCAAATTATGACTTATTTCAATTACAAACATATTTTATTTTATACAATTTACATAAAATTTATGATGTGTCAAAGAAAAATTTTTTGTTGGCTTTTGAAAAAGAAGTAATAGAATGAAAGAAAATAAAGGAATACTATTTATTATAAAACATCATGTTTAATTCTTGTATGTGCAACACCCAATTCTATGCTTGTTGGTATGCTTAAAAAAAAATTTTTTTTTGGCTGATATTTGGTGCTTTTTTTATGTATAATTAAATTTTTCACAAGGAAGAATTTAAAAATATGGTGATGACTTTTTACATTTGTTTATCAAATAGTGAACAAATTTTGTTTTTTTCTGTCAATATGAACATTATTTTTAAACGTTACCTAAAATATTTTTTTTATAGCCTTTAGATCAGAAAATGTTTTCATGGCACTTTTATTTTTCTATTCTTTGCAATATCGGTTTCTATCAACAAAATTACCAAAGAATTCGTTCCATCTTGAGACATGAATGATTGTACGTTTTTATAAGCTTTAATTTATTAAAGTTTATGTCTCTTTGTAACCATTGGTAATAGAAGTTTAAATTTACTAAAGCTTCTCTCACCAGTGGTCACAGTAATGGGAATTCTAGGTATTGTTCTTAATCAATGTACAGATTTGGTATGGCATCTTGTAATTCATGAATGTTTATGAATCTGACGACTTTTATTGAAAGCTTTATTTATTCAGGAAATAGTTTTCGGCTATATCTAGTTCCGTCATGAGATCACATCCATTAATATTATTTTTCTGGTATTTTAACTTATTCTTCATTATCTCCAGTTGATTTTATTTTTATTTGACAGATGTTTAAAAGTCTTTATCTTATCTGCCAGATGTTGATTCTCAACTGCCGCATTGCTGTTTAGCCTGTTTTTCAATAACATGTGGAAAACAAATCTCCTGAAACCAAAGTCTATGACGATTTCATTTGAAAATATCGGCTTCAATATTAAAAGAAAATAGGGCCTGAATGGCCGAGTGGCTAGCGCTCGGTACCACAGGTTGCGGGTTCGAGTCCCGGCGGTGTCATGGTTGTTTGTAGTGGTTCGGAATCCACTTTAAAAAGTAGGCCCCGGTCTAATAGGATCGTAGAGCGTTGTGGGGGCATTGTTACTCCGCGTCCGTAGCTTATCTTCAAGCTACACGCGCCCCCTGGGTAATGCAAAGTGAGTACGTCTGTGCAGCACTTGCCTTAAGGCATCCAAGACGTCCATGTCTGTGTTTGCCAGCTGCATTAGAAAGAAAAAAAAAAATATATATTAAAAGAAAATTTACTCATTCCTTGGATATAGATGCACTTAAGAGATAGAGCCATTCCAGATTACGAGAGAGCAATTCCATTGCTTTCATGCTTAATTCCATTTCTATCAGAAACTTACCCCTGTTGATATTTCGCAACGTACTAGGACATTTCCACAGAATTTTCTTAGGAACTACCAGGTGCTTTCTTTTTCCGCTATTATTACCGATCGAACTGAAACTAAAGTCTCGTTTACTCAGTTTAATTCTTTCAGCACCTTTAGAGATTTTCGCTATCACTTTATTAAGAGCTCTTCTATTTTTGGCACAAGACGCATGGATAATTACCCCCGCCCCCTCCATTTTATTTAAGTCAAATCTGCTCTTTCTGAGTTGCGACGAACTGCAGATTTTAACGAAAAGGCTATTTTGCTTTTAGAGTGTTATCATATCCATCTCATAATTAACATGCTCAATAGCTTGAATAATATAAAGATGCATTCGCTTCGGTTTGGTTTTTGAAACACGAATGGCATCCATAACAAACTGAAAAAAATCGAAGAGTTTGTCTCTGATTAAGATCTTGAGTTTTTTATGATTCAAGAAACTTGTTTAAAGCAGGGGCAAGAGCTCAACATCCAAACTTTATTCTTTACAAGAACGATCGGATTTTTTTCATAATAAATTACCCTCACGGCGGTACTTATATTTATTTAAACGCACTAGTTCACCATCATATGCGAACTCCAGCCATCAATGACATGGATTCAACCATCATTGAATTTCAAATTAATAATACTCTTTCTATCACGATAGTCTCTGCATACAGAAGACATAGCTCTAACACTAATTATCCAATCGCTGATTTAAATTTATCTCTAATTCCGGTCATAACGTTATCCTTACTGGCGACTAATACAATTCACACGCGTGGAACAATCGTAAAATTTCTAAATTAGGTATACGCAACTTTTTAACTATTTAAAAAAACGTAATGACACTAAAATAACCGCTCTGAACTCTCCAACGCATTTTAGCCCGTAAGCTCGTTTTAATAATACAACCATCGTATTGAATGAAAGTTCCGAACATTTTTTCAGTTATAATTAATCTTAATCTAAATAATCTGCTGCTATATCCCCAATAAAACTTACTGGTACGATTTTAACTTCTATTTAAATTATGCACAGATTCCAATCATGAAAATTAACACTGATGGCTCTGAAACCTCTCTTAATAGCTTTACGAAAACTTGTCACGCTGCGTTTAATAAATCATCAAAACTTTAATTCGTGCGCCCATTGAAAAAACTTCCATAGGATACAAGAAACCTCATTAAGCTTAGAAACTATGTTCGGAGTCTATGGCAAAATCTCTTAATATTCCATCTCTTAAATCCTAAATGAATAAACTTATAGCAAAATTAAAACCAGAATAATCATGCTTAAAAACAATACCTGGGAAAACTACACAGAATCGCTTACAGACAATAGTACTGCACAATGGAAAAAAAGTTCCGCGCTATGAAATTCCTACTCTTACATCAGAAACAGGATACGTAATAGTTTCACCTTCTTGTTGGTTGAACCAATTTCAATATAAACCCGATTAAATATAATGATTACTCATAGGACTTAGTTACTTCTATCGCTAATAATTACCTTAACTTTCCACTTGTTAATTATATAAATAGAATTACTACCGTCGGATTTTTCGACTTCACAAATTTTTTAAAATCTAATAAAGTTTCGGGCGAAGCAGTTAAATATTTCCTCATCTACCCTCAAAATTCAACTGCTGTTTAGTAATAGTTTTCAACAGATTAGTCTACCTCTGGTGAAGATCATATTTGCAATCGAATATTTCCACATCTTCTCCAGAAATTCAATAATTTTAACAGATTACTCGACCTCAGGTATTTTCCAAAATGCTGGAAAACGGCAATGATATCTCCTCTCCAATGTTGTTCGCAGAACTGTCGACTTATTGCTTTACTTAGGAACATCAGTAAAATTTTCGGACACGCTATTCAAAAATCGCATTAACTCCTTTTGCAGTGATAACAATATTTTCATTCTGCAGCAATTCGGCTTCCGAAAATCTATTTGTAACCAGGCATCAATTATCTAGAGCCAGCGAATTAATTTTCGAAGGTTTCACTAATAAAATCTACACCGGAATCCTATTTCTTGATATCTCGAAAGCTTTTGATAAAATATGGCATACCTGCTTAATTTGCACACTTAATAAAGCTAATTTTCTGCCTCCGCTCGCTGTCTTAATTAACTTATTCGTAAGTAATAGCTTTTTCCGGGTAAGACTAAAGAATAGTATATCGACACCGCTTATGATCGCTAGTAGTTTGTAGGGCTAGCTTATTTTAACATCTGCGTAAATGATTTCCTGGAAACGCGCGACCTGATGGCTAATTGGCTAGCGCTCCGGCTTTTGGTACAACAGGTTTTCAGGTTCGAATCTTGACAGAGGCATGGATGTTTGCTTGTGATTCAGAATCCAGGTTATACTATAGGTACTGGTCTAATTAGCGTAAAATGTACAAAAATGATCTTAGAGTGACAAATCAAACAGCTATGTATGCAGATGACACTGCCCGTTTAAGTCAAAATATTAGCCACCCAGAAATCATCAATAACATCAAAAATTTTGTCTCTTGTTTTGAAATTTGGTTTATCTATGGAAGATTAAGGTAAAGCCAACCAAATGTGCATGGCTGATTTTCATTCGCATTCGAAATCTGCTTTAACTAAATCAAATTACCATTTATGATCAAGCAGTATTCTTTTGTACAAGAATACAAGTAATTTGGCTTAATTTCAGATTCAAAACTTTCTTTCGTCTCCCACATTAAAAACACAATAAACAAAGCAACAATTGCTTTTAAAGCTATCACACCACTTAATTAAATCATAATACCATTTATGATGAAGCAGCATTTTTTGTACAAGAATACAAGTACTTTGGCTTATTTTAGATTCCAAACTTTCTTTCGCCCCACATACTAAAAACGCAATCAACAAAACCATCATTGTTTCTAAAGCTACCACACGACGTAATTAAATTACCACACCACAAACTTACCATTTTTGATGAACCAGTGCCTTTTATGCCAGAATACAAGTATTTTGGCTTAATTTTAGATTCAAAATTTTCTTTTATACCACACATTAAAAACGCAGCCAACAAAGCAACCATTCTAAAGCTACCACACAACTTAATCAAATTACCACTTAATTAATAGCTACCATACTATAAAATTACCATTTCTGATGAATCAAGTGCTTTTTGTACAAGTATTTTGGTTTAATTTTACATTAAAAACTTTCTTTTATACCCCACACATTAAAAACGCAACCAACAAAGCAACCATAGTTTCTAAAGTCACCACACTTCTTCACAATACCAGCATGTTCTCGATCAGAACTAAATACTTATTTTTATTCCCATACTTCAACCATTAGACATATTCTTCTTTACTCCATGCCCCATTTGGATTACAACAGCAATGACCAGACGGAGGAATCTAAAACTAAAAATAAAGTTTTATTTAAAAATTTTCTTTTAAATTAAATACATTTAAAGTACTTTATAAATACTACTAATAATCCAGTTAATATTTCTCTTAAAATCGAAGTTTCTCTGATATTATTACACTCTTTATCTTTAGGGATTTAAGTATCTTGCTTTAAGGATTTGACTAATACTACAGAAGAGTCCATTTAGATTACTCGATTATGTAAAACTTCTATTGCCGTTCTGCAGAAATGCATAATGATTAGTTTGGTGATTAAGGTTTTATTATGGTTTGTACTAGGGTAGAAGAAAGAGTTCTCAGAAATCGAATTTTAGAGAATTGCTGTTTTCCAAATGTTATTATGTTTTTTTTTTTTTTTTTTTTTCGTAGATTGCATTTTCACATAAGTTACGGAAAAGATTTAGGAATGAAGTTAATAGTTTTTCTGATGGTGAAATCTTTCTAATGTTTTCTATTTAATGTAATTTTTGCGAAGTTAAAAGAGAAAATTATTAAAAAGGTTGTTTTTATTTTAACCACTAGACAAATATATCAATATAACGACAAATATACAGTCGGTTCAGCGTTTCTCTGGATTTGTCAACGAGAACCTGTTACACTGAAGTCCCATTTTGCTATATCAATTTTGAATAATCTTTCCCAGGAAACCATATAGGGATTTATACTCTCTTACTCTCCTCTTCTAGCACAACAGAAGGATTTTCTAACGTACAGATTTATCATGTCTTTAAAGTTCTTCCTTTTGTTGTATGTAAGTGAATAACATGGGGCCTGATGGCCGAGAGACTAGCCTTCTGGTGCTCGGTGCCACACGTTACGGGTTCGAGTCCCGGCGGTGATATGGTTGTTTCTTGTGGTTCAAAGTCCACTTTAAGCTGTAGGTTTCGGATTGGGCTATTGGCGACTGTTATTATGACTATTGGGCGTAGAGTTGACAACCCTGCCCAGTAAAAAAAAAAAAAAACATTTCCTATTTCGAAATCTGCCAGTAGGCAGATGGTCTTGGCCCAACATGGACTGTTGCTCCAATGAAGAAGAAGAAGCGAATATATTCCTTATCAGCAATATCGTCAGAGAAGTGATAAATTGGCGAGAACTAAATGCTGCTGTATAAAACAACGACTCCAAATTTAGCTACCACAAAATTTATTATGTTTTCAAACGAGCAGGTACAAAGTAATTTACAGAAATATACATACATCACAGACAAAAAAACATCATAATACTAAACAGTCATCTTAAGATTCTCTACAACACGGTGAAGCTTTCATATTTCCTACTTTTATATCCCATTCTATCTATTCATTCGTTTTACATGGGAGTTAATGATTGGCCGAGGAATACTAGTTTTTTTTGAAGCTGAGTTGAATTATTTCCTTTCATGATTTCTTACAATACCCATCCCCAGTATAGACATTAGAAACAAACTTTAAGTTAATAGTTATTTTCACTACAGACCACTCTGTGAAAATTGTGTCCAAAATTGCTTTCAGTTCAACATCTTTTGTTTGATTCTGGAGGGAGTTACATTGATTTAATTCAATTCAGCTCATCAATGTGTAGACTCATGAGATAAAAGACTCTTTAATTTCGCATCTATTTATATTGTTTTCAATTGCCAGACTCTTTGATATGATGGCATTTGTCACTAGAACCGTAGATACGTAGCAGATCCAGTATCCAGTATGGACAAATATTTCAGATTTATCTTAGATGGACCACGGAGGTCCATACTAAGTACAATGTATACTAGTCCGTATTACATTGCCTCTACATTTTGCCAACCTAGTCTTGAAAGGTCACCATCAGGGGTGTCACTTGAGGATTTGCACATTTATTACTTTAGCCCAACGGGCGGACTTAATATACATTAGCTAATAAAATGATAATATCCTCCAGTGGAAGTTAGTTTGCTGACATCTGTGTATATCCTAAATAATTCTCATGTGCAGCTTGGATCGCGCTAGAAGGATTTAAAGAGACACATGCTAGAAAGTATTATGAATATTGAGTCCTACTAACTGAAGTTCACTGAAAGAATATCCATTTAGAAAATAGATATTCTTTCATAGATGACTTCTTTCATAGATTCTTTCATCTAGAAGTAGCTTCATAGATGAACATTTTTCTGGAAAATTTTGAGATTAAAATGCAATGAAAACTTTCACAGTCTATCTTCTACTCCATTTATAAAGCTTGAGATACCTCTTTAAAAGTAATTTCATTTGTGTTCTCATAAGGAGTTCGGCACTTTTTAAAAATAATCGAGAATTCAGAATCTTTGAGTGAAGGAAGCTGTTTTAGAAAAAAATCAGAACGGTTTGGTTTGTCGCTCGACGGCCATCTTGTGCATAGGAAGGCTAAACAGACCGGGACCTTCAGTTTAACGTGGATTCGAACCACTAACAAACATCCATGCCACCGCCAGGAATACAAGAAACAAATTCAGAAGAATCAGAATTTAATTATTGATTGTGCATTTATTTTCAGATGATGTTTTTAAATTACTTTTTAATTTTGTTATCCAAATTTATATATTTAATAAAATTTAAAATGGGAAAATGTTATTAGTAATAATTTAATTTCAAGAGAAAAAAAATTCACCTTCTAAAATAAATTTTTGAATCAAAATTAATGTAAAACAGTATATTTCAAATACAACTCAAATAAAATTAAGCTAACATATATTCTTAATAGTTATACATTTAACTAAAATTATATTTTTCATTATTTAAAATGAAATAATCATATTGTTATTATCGCTTATTAAATATAATAATACAAACATTTTTTTTCCCAATGCAGCTGGCAAACACTGAGACAGCTTGGTCTTGGATGCCTTAAGGCAAGCTCTGCACAGACGTTACTCACTTTGCATTACCCAGGGGGGCGCGTGTAACTTGAACATACGGACGCTAAGTAACAATGCCCCCGCAGCGCTCTACGATCCTATTAGGACCGGGACCTACGGTTTAAAGTGGATTCCGAACCACTACAAACATCCATGGCCCCGCCGGTATTCGAGCCCGAAACCTGTGGTACCGAGCGCCAGAGCGCTAGCCACTCGGCCATTCAGGCCCTTGATACATATATTAGAGGAAAATAAATCTCATACAGATAGAATGATATCGTTGAATTTTTCAAATAAAAAAAAATCAATGTTAAGTAGAGTAAAATTAACAACAAACTCTTATTCAGAGATTTTGAAATTATTAAATTTGATTCCCCAAATCCACAAAAAAACATTTTCAGAACGATTGGAAAAAAAGAAATGCAACTGATTTTTTTACCAGAAATTAATGTGCTTTTCCCAACTGTGCATTGGTGGGCTATTTGTGATATACACCATAGAACACGGGTACTATATTGATACAAATATATATTTGCAATGTATAGAAATACAACACATTGCCAGAAATCTATGTGTTTTTTTACCCCTGCATCGATGGGCTGTTCGTGGCATACATCAGCGGACACGAGTAAAATATTGATACAAATATATATGCAGTATACAAAAATTATTATTGTATAAATTATTATTATACTGATTATGATTATATGATGTAAAAAATGCAATACAAATCAAAGTGTTTTACCCCACTGTGCAACGTTGGGCTGTTCGTAGCATTCATCAGCGAACATGAGTAAAATATTGATGGAAATATATATGCAATATACAAAAATGTATGTGATTATGTGATGTATAAAAATGCAATACATTGCTAGAAATCAAGGTGTTTTGCCCAACTGTGCATCGGTGGGCTGATAGTGGTATACATTAGCGAACACGAGTAATATATTGATACAAATATGCAGTTGCAATGCATAAAAATGCAATACAATGCCAAAAATCCACGTGTTTTATCCCATTGTGCATCGGTGGGCTGTTCGTGAAATACATCAGAAAACACGAGTGATATATTGATGAAAATATACATTTGCAATATATAAAAATATATGTAATGTATAAAACTTTACAGTGCCAGCATTCAAGATGTTTTATCCCATTGTGCATCGGTGGACTGTTAGTGGCATATGCTAGCGAACACGAATAATACAAATATATATTTGCAATATATAGAAATACATGTAATGTATTACCACAATAAACTACCAGAATAAAATACAATACACTGGTGGACTGTTCTGGACATGTTCGACTATATCAGTAACACAAGGTCCACCGATGCAACCGATGCCTAAAAACCAAATGCAATAACTGAGACAGGAATTGATTTTTGTATACAGGTACGCGAATTAAGTGCATTATCATAGACCACGAGTAACATATAGCATATTACTATGTGTTGTAGACCATGCATATAGTATTATGTGATCATTTACATTTTATAAAATTTTTTTTTGCGTTTAAACCACATTAACTTCAATTAAAAATATTTATTAATTAAAAGTAAACCATGCAAGAATGATAAATGCGTCGTAGAATGAGACAAACTAACTAACAACGCACTTCTAAATGTTATTCTAAACGTGACTAATATTTAACCTACAGACACTTGTGTATCTATTAACCTATTGCGCACGAGTTTAGCGTGATAAATCTTTTCTAAAGGTTATTGAACACGTGAATGAATTTTTTTTTCATCTTCTGCGCAAACAAGTTTTCTTTTCATTTCTTGGTAAGAACGAAATGTGCTATGGACTTTACAAATGGGAATAGAAAAAAAAAAAAAAAAAAAAAAAATCCTTAAAGGGAACAGCTCGCTTTCCAAACTCACATGACAGCTCGGCTGCGAAAGCTGTACAAGTATTTGAAAATTCCCGACCATGTGACAAGAGCAGCCGACGGTACAAGGGATTTCATGCACGCGTGACTTCCAAAAGGCAGTCGAAATTGTGAAAAAAAAGGTTAAAAAAAAAAAAAAAAAAAAAAAAAGTGACGTGCCGTTTTTAAGGAAATTCGTAGAAAAGAAGCGTGGAAACTAAACGAACAATTGATGCTTTTTTGTCGATTTAAGAAATCAATGACAACAATCTTGTAAGGTGTAATTAAGAAAAGTTGGAAATATAAGTTGATGAGTTATTAGAAACTTAGAAGAAAAACCACACATTACTGAATGGCATTTTGAAAAATGTTTCAACATAAAACCTTTTTTCTTTTTTAAACATCGAGAACCTTTTTTTTTTTTTCAATTCTAATGAAGCTGGCAAGCACTTAGACAACTGTCTTCGATGCTTTAAAGCAAGCGCTGCACCGACGTTACTCACTTAGCACTACCCAGGAGGTGCGTGTAGCTTGAAGATAAGCTACAGACGTGGGGTGAAAATGCTCCCGCAACATTCTACGATTATGCTATATCGACGGTTTAAAGTGGATTCCGAACCACCACTACTATCCATTTCACCACCAGGACTCGAACCCGAAATCTGTGGTACCAAGCGCCAGCCACTCGGCCATTCAGGCCCGCGAAATACCTTGTATAAAAAATGTTTTTTTGACTCTATGGGGGATGGCATTACTTTAATGAAGGACTGTCCGCAATCACAGATGCGCGTCGAATGGAGACCCCCCTCTTTACATGCGTTGTCACAATCACAATTTAGTTTCCTTGTTTTCTGAAAGTGATTGCAACGCACATTAATGGCGGATTCAAATCTCAGTCTTTCAGCATTCCAGCATACCATTGGACCACGACAACTCGGATGTGATTGTAGCTTAGATTTGGTTTGTCGCTTTACGGTCATTTTGCACACACTTTAGGCTAATTAGACCTGAACCTACAGCTTAACATGGATTCCGAACCACTAACAAACATCCATGCCACCGTCAGGATTCGAATCTGAAGCCTATGGTACCAATGGCCATTGTGATTGCAGCGGATTGTCCACTCGGATCTGATCTAAAATATCTCAAGATATATTTTGTACATGATTATTTTTTATTTTTTATTATTTGTTTATAATTGTATTATTATTATTATTATTTTTGTATATGATTTATTTTTTATTTTTTTATAAATTCACAAATAATATAGCGACATTTGCTATTTAATTAATTTGAACTCCCTTATCAATTTATTCTCAGACTTGTGATAATGAGCACAACAACTCATCGGAAATGCTTGTGTTCCACACGCATAGTGCATTACTCACAAAAGTCAAATCCAAAGGTGTAAACTACTCAGAAACTCTCAAACTTCGTAAATGTGCCGAGCGGAGGAGAATAGAGACGCCGAATCCATTCGTCATCAATCTCTGTGAAGAGGCCTCCCGGATCAAGTTGTGGCAAGTTTCAGAAAGGTCTTAACGTACCCCCTAGAAACAACAAATACACTACAAAGAGCAATGAAATATCACCGAAGTGAGAGTCCCCGGGAGGATCGATAAATGCACAGCCAGACGCAGGAGGGTTGGATATGCTGGCGGCGTACGCTGCAGTCGCTGCTTTCAGAAACCGGGAGACTTGATGGCGATTGTGACAACATGTGTTAGATGTTCGGCATCGAAGGCAGGCTGTGGGGTGGGAGCTTTCCAAGTTATCTCCGATACGACACGTAAATACAAGCAGTTACCCCTAAAAGATCGTCCATCGGTGCGCAGTTCGTGGCATACGTAATTGGGGCAACAATGTTGAGCAAAAGAAGATAAAGATTTCTTTATTTATCCTCCTCCCGTCCCGTCGAGCCTTCCAGTAACGAGCTGCAATGTCAGTTCAGTGCAGTTCCGCAGTTGATCGTTGTCCTGGTTGCGCGTGGTCCAGTGTGGAAACTCTGGCTGGTTAGATTCGGCTCCGAGCTTCGCCATGACATCGGCTCGCTCATTACCAGGGACCCCCATATGTCTAGGAACTCATTGCAAATGAAGAGCCCAGCCGCTAGTGAGCAGTTAAGCCAGCTGTCGGAGGCTCGATATAGGCGATCACAGTAGCAGATTTTGCGTTACCCAGGGTGCACCACGAGGAAGCCTCATACTTTACACCCCAAGAAGATAAAGATAAAATCGTAGACATAGTTTGTGCAATTTTGTGTTTACATTTAAAATAAATAGAGAACTTCCTTTTATATCATTCGATTGTTTTTTTTTTTTGTACATACTTCATTATCAATAGATGATCGATATCCTGATATGCATATACCTCAAGATTTACAAATGATTTTGAAATTCTGATATAAAATCAAATTATATTCTTTAGTAAATAACTATCAAATTTTATATTTCCATTTTACTTTGTATGTTCATTTTCTTTAAAATAAAATAAAGTCATCAAAATATCATAAAAACTTATATTTAAAACTAAATGGTAAAACTTAATTTATTTTGGAAACTAAAAAAAAAGTTTCTAAAATTATTTAATTTTTATAAAGTTCTTTTTATACCATTATTCTCGTGTGCCATATAATTTGGTTTTAAGAGGTACGATACATGTAGGGAAGGGTTTAATTAATGTTTCTAGAAAAGATTTTTAGAGGTAACTGTCTCTCGTCTCGTATAGAAGAAAATTGGAAAAACTTCCACCGATAGCCTGACTGTTGAGGAAGATTTATGATCTTTCAATCTTTCACTCTACACCTGTGTCACTGATCATGTCATACCTGTATCCCTCATGCTTAGTTGTGAACGAAGTCAATGATATACACGTTACCAGCGAGTTCAAGCTTTTTTTCTCTGTTGATATTAGGTCACGGTTGAGGCTAACTCCTATTGTTGAAGTAATATTTGAAGTAAATATGATCAACAAAGTCATTCAGGAAAATGTTTTGGAAAATGGTCAAAGCAGTTTGTTTGATAGAACATCTAAAAAAGATTTTGAAGATGTGACACCGAAGTCAAGCATGCTTAAATGAATACCTACTTACTAATTGTCAACACTGCCATTGTGAAGGCCAGAAACATGAAAATGTATCATAGTTGGAGAGAATATTGATCCCCTTGTTCTGATAAACAAGAGTTAAGACAATTCTCCATCAACTTACTCTTTCTTAACTCTGGAAGAGCTCGCTCTTCCAGAGTTAAGAATATGTAAGAATTAAGTATGTTATGTAGATATTAAATCTTTCCAACTGGATCATTTAACTTAGACCAAATCAGTATTTTTCTTTTTTGAATTTAGTGGATGACATTCTAAAATAGACCATCTTTGGAAGACATGATTAAATTGTCAACAAATGTCTTGAAATTAAGGAAATCACTAAAGCATTTTTAGTTCCATTTAGAATTCACAAACTGATACAGCTGCTGCTGGAGAATAAATTCTGAAAACGTCATACACAAGCAACATCAACTGAGACAAACATTTGCACATTTTGTGATTTAATCAATTTACAAAATCAGTGACCAAAATAGAAAAACAAATCTTGCACTAGTGCTACAAATGCATGATGCTGTATGTCACCACTTTTAGTTGTATTGCCACCGAATTCGAAAATAATTGATCAATGATATCAACTCGGAGGAATGGAGTTGGGCGTGTATTCTTGAAGATCTATTAGCATTAAAAAATATTCAATGTTTGACCCTCTTCTGAAGAGTGTTTCTTGCTTTGCAAGAAACATGCCGAGGGGTCTTAACTTGTCGTAAGACAGGTTGGTTGCTGTTGTTATTTTTTATCGCACTTGGTAGACAGCAACATCTAGATCAAGTCTATGAAGTCTTGGGGTCTCACGAAAGGAGGGAAGGGAAGAGGGCAGCTTCTATTGTGATAGAGCACCCGTAGGTAGAAGTCTGATTTGGCTCAGTGACGCTGACTTTTACGGGATAGAGTTGTCAGCCCTACGTCCTACAATCATATTAGATCGGAACCTACGGTTTAAGACAGGTAAGTATTCGAGCATTGTAAACACTGCAATAGCATGGATTAAGACGATGCTATACCAATTTCATCTTTGGATAGACTGATAAAGACGACGATCTGTCCCATTTGCTTTTCGAACCAATTCAACGCGGAGATGAACAAACTGAGGACAACAACTTCTTTCCACCTCTGATGGCTAAACTGATCTAGAATTCGAAGAAGAACCGTGACGTTCAAAACGTATTTGAAGAATTAAATATTTTTCCTTTCTTTAATTAAGCGTTTCCAGACTGTATTATCTTTTTGGAATTTGTATATAAATGTTGATTTTTAACAAAACAATAAACAAATAATTAAAACAATTTTGTTTTATAAAATTTATTAAAAAATATTTCTTAAATTTGTGTTTTTTAACGTTATTATTTGTTTTGTAGTTTATACAAATTTCGCCATTTTTGGAATTAAATGATATTAAGATGATATATAATATTATTATCATAATTATTTGTAGAATTTTTTTTTCACGAGAAGAATTTTGGCATTTCATTTCCAGGAGAGATAAATGTATGTTATTTGACAAATATATAATGAAACCATCACTGGCAGTCGAGCAAGCGAGTTTTATTGGGGGTAGTTATATTACAATTAGAATTTTGTACTAATGAGAACAACCTGTCACTCAAATCTGATAGCTGACATTTGGTATCATGTATGATGAGGAAATTAGTGAATGTTTGTACGACCTTCACAGGTCCAAACAACTAACGATTGAATATGAATTATACTATGAGTTGTTCCATCATGATTGGTGATAGACCATTAATTGAGAAATGTCTGCTCCAATGAGAAGTGAGGGAAGCTGACGCCCCCCCTTCTTGACGCATTGTCTTAAAAGGAGCTTTTTTTTTTTTTGGTGAAAAAGGGAGAGAATTCTGCGTCGAGTTGACTATAAGTGTTGTTTTTCTTTTTTCTTTATGGTGATTGAATAGGCCGGAGTTTCCGCTTGTTTCCAGAGTGAACCTCTTGTGGTTTTGTGTATCACGCCGTGGGATAATTAAGGTCTGCCGAAGACCAGGCAGTTAGATTGACGAATAATTAGATTCGAATTGGCAATTAGATTCGATAAAATTTTATTTTTAATTTTTCGTTTCTTTGTATAATAACCCAGAGTTCATTATTTGTATATATATATATTATCTAGTGCTTTGTATATTTAGTATTTATTGTATATATAGTACTTGTAAATAAAAATTAAAGGGTTCCCATGAACCTGAAAGTGGCCCTCTTCTTGAAGCCATAAGTCTAGTATAGGCCTAGACGTTACAAATTATATCAATAATAATTATTTATTGAATAATTAACATTTATATAATCATCTTGATCTTACATTATCCGCATTTATATTCAAACATCCCTTTAATAAATAAGAAATTTAAACTTATTCAACAAAAACAAACTTTTTTTTCATAGTGGAAGGGATCAAGTGTTATGATAGAAAGGAGTGAGAGTCCTCATAAATAAAAGTTTTGTCACAGCAGATAGAAGAAGCTTGGGACAGATCCTGTTCCTCTTGAATCTTACTTTAAAATGGAAGTTTCCAAATAGCATTGATGATAAAATTACTTAGATCCGGTAGTTTTGTTAAAAGGAATATGAAAACCCCTTTTCCCGCATAACAACATGTTAAAAAAGTCGACATTGAATTCTCCCTTAAGAATTTCTGGATAAGTTTTCACTGATCTGCATTGCATTTTCACTTACTCTGAAACATGTCTCTTTAAAATTCTGAGTACCACCTGTAAGAGGAGTTGTTCAAAAATAATATTTTTCCTTTTAGAAATCTTATTGAATGCGACCATGAACAATGGAAACTGACTGAGTTGGATAGCAGCCAAGGAAATGAAAATTTTATCCATTTTTCCAGGTACTCTAGGTTTTTGTACCAGAAAGCATTTTGTTTAAGAAATGGTATTCTAAATCTCAGACATAAATGTCTAGCAGAAGTTTATGTTCTTCAACAGTAAAAACTTAAAAGGCGTGAACCAGTAAGGGTGATTGCGGTGAAAAATCTAAAAGATAAATATAAGTGAAAGACTTTTTGTTTATTTATATTTAAAACGAAATCTATAAATAAATAAAAACTCGAGATATTATTTTACAAATAATAATGCCCATGAAAATGAAAATGATAAACGAATAAATGAATTACATTCATTACATGGATGCAATTTATTCACTCATTTTTTATCGTATATGCAAAACTATTTTAAATAAGCCTAATAATGCTTTTGTTAAGCTTATTTTACTTCAAAGCTTCAATAATGCCCTTTTAAATCTTTTTTTAACCTTCTAATAAAAAGTTTTCAGTGGGAAAATGTTTTTGCACTATTATATTGTTATTTTTTGTATAGTAATTAAGTGAATCCAGTACTAAATAAACACCTAACTCGTGGGCCAATCACAACACGTGCAGGAGGGCTGAGTTTGCCCTCTGGCGGCGAGTCAACAATAACTAAAGCAAAAGTATTTCAAATAAGCTTAATAATGCTTTTGTTAACCTTCAAAGCTTCAATAATGCTTTTTTAAACCTTTTTTCAATTCCTTCTATTAGCTGACACTCGCCCTACATATTACTTGTTCAAATTTTCAATCGTTCATAAAATACTTTTTATTCATCCACTGAAGTTCAAATACTATTTTTTTGAACTTGTAGTGGAGGACACTTGATGTTAATACAGTTTTTTCAAATATTAATTCATTAATTAAATTTAATTAATTAATTTTAGTTTTTTTTTAGATTTAAGTTGCATATATCTACCAATAGATAGCGCCAGATAAACTTAAAAAAATGAATGAAAATTATTTATAAAGGACTTTCTGCAATAAAGTGAAAAAAAAGTAGGAATGTCTTTAAAAATTTTTTTTTTTATATTACTTGTTTAACCTTCTAATAAAAACATTTCGGTAGGAAAATGTTTTTCCACTACTATATTGTTATTTTCTGTAGTTTTAGTAATTAATTGAATCCAGTACTAAATAAATAGCCAATTCGTGGACCAATCACGTTAAAAGGGGCTGAGTTTGGAACCCTCTGGCGGTGTGCGATGTAGTCATTGCTTCCAGAAATTAAACAATGATCAATGATGAATATGATATTCTATGTAAAATGTCTCGCATCAGTTAGGCCGTCTGATGGAAATTTCCCGAGGGTTTTTCCCGTCCGGGAGGATTCTCAGAAATCCGGAGAATTACCTTTGTGCAATCAATATCCAATGTAAGACCCTCTCACATGCTGTTACAATCGTCGCCATTACAGTCATAATAAAACACAAGTAATATATAAAAAAAAATTCTTAAATCAATTCCTACTTTTTTTTTCACTATATCGTAGAAAGTCCTTTATAAATAATTTTCATTCATTTTTTTAAGTTTATCTGGCGCCATCTATCGGTAGATATATGTAACTTAAATCTTAAAAAAAACTAAAATTAATTACTGAATTAATATTTGAAAAAACTGAATTAACATCCAGTGTCATCTACAAGTTCAAAAATGTACAAGTTTGAAAAATGTATTTGAACTTGTATTTGAAAAATGTATTTGAGAAAAATGGGATAAATAAAAAATATTTTATTAATAATTGAAAATTTGAACAAGATATATATATAGGGAGAGTGTGAGCTAATAGAAGGAATTGAAAAATAGGGAAAGGAAGGGCTGATGGCGTTCTGGCGCTCAATAACGCAGGCTTTGGGTTCGACTCCCGGCGGTGCAGTGGATGTTTGTACCTCGCAATCCACTACCTACGGAATCTAGTTTGGTTCAGAATCCATTTTAAACCCTAGGTCGCGGTCTAATATGACCGTTGAGGGTTCTTCAGGAACTCAGAGCCAAGTCAGATTTCTACCTACGGGTGCTCCATCATAACAGAAGCTACCCCTTTACCTCCACCCATGAGTAGTCAGTCTACTCAGCAGGTCCTTCCCGTTCTGCAGGGGATACTGAGGGCGAGTTACACACACACACACACACACACACACACACACACACACACACACACACACACACACACACACACACACACACACACACACACACATAAATAGTAGTAACTGTAAAGTTCATTGCCAACAGAAATACCTCATTGCCAAATCTTATCCATTTACTAATGTTTCTCGCTTTAGTATGAAAACAAATAACACATTCTTGATGGATTTTTTTTTTTTTTTGGTTTTGATACATATTCTCGTTCCTGATATATTTTTATTCTTGTGTATTTATGTTTGTCACGAACATCTATAACATGAGGAAATGACTCTTAGGGATAACTAAACATTTGATCCTACTTCGTAAGGGAGAAAACTCAGAAAACTCTCACCAGACAACTTGATAATCGATTTAAGACACTCAATGCATGTTGTTACAGTTACCATCAAATATCCTCATTTTTGAAAGCAAGGACTGCAATGGTGCTAACCTGAGTCAGATTCCTCAAGTATTGTTTGTTATAACCGTAATAATTTCAATCCCAAAATTAGATGGAAAAATTAATCCGTAATAATAAATCGAGTTTAATGCATAACAAAGAGGGTTTTTATTCCTAAATATACTCATGGGAAAACCTTTAACGTACGAGAAAATTTTGAAAATACTTAACTTTAAATTCAGTCATGAGTTTGTTGATACTAGTATATAAGCTTTGAAAATAAAGCTTTTGATGGATCTAATTCAACTCATGATTTATAATACCATACCTGTTTACAATGATTAATGATTAATGATTAAGTAGTATTTCAAGGACGAAGTTTCAAGCAGACAGTAATTAATTTTGCTGTGGCCCCTGAACGTAAGAATATACATAAACCTGAACTCCTCAGGTTTAAATAATATTATTACAACATGCTAGATTTTTAAATTAATAGAATATCATGAATGAATGTGCGTGCTTAAATTTCTCACGCTATAATAATTCATTAAGTTATGAATGATGAAAGTAAGCTACTATAGTATTAAGTAAATTATTATTAGAAGCTTGAATGAAGAGTATATTGGAAAATTGATAAGATAAGATATAAGAGGATCTAATACAGTGCCCGTAAATATTTTCTAAATCGCATTTTTGAAGTGGTAAACAGTGGAACACGCGCATCATTTGATTCATTTTGAACATATACATTGAATATTTAAGAGGCCTAATACTTTGCACAGAAAAGATTTAAAATGTGATGAAACTTTTAAAATTTAGCAGATTTGAAATTATTTGATTTATTGAATTAAAGAATATGTAACCAGAATTTCTAAATTTTACCACTGTGCCCAAAAAGTAAGACCCATTTTTGATTTAAAATTCCCGAGGGTTATGGAATTTTTTTTAGGTTGCTGGCACTGTCTTTGACATCAGTGGGAAATATGATGTCAAAATATTCATTAGTGTTTGAGTTACGTTTGGCTTTGTGACACGCTAAAACTGATTTCGGCGATTTGAAATGTCTGAATTAATTAAGCAAAGAACATGCATTAAATTTTGTTTGCGGATACGTATAGAATGTTGCAGAAGGCATTCGGTGAGCATTCCTATATCGGAAAGAAGGCAGAACGCATTGAAGACGAAGAGCCATCTGGTCGATCATCAACCTAAACCAACGAAGCTCACATCCAAAAAATTAAAGATTTGGTGCTTGATAACTGTCGATTTACTATTAGAGACCTTACTGATGATGTTGGAATTTCAAAAGGATCGGCCCATTCCATTTTGGGCCTCAAACGCGTCAAATCGCGATTGGTACCGAAAACTCTGAATGCGCCAGCTCACACTGCATTGATTCTTCGTGATTTTTTTGCTAAAAAGGAAACCCATATCGATCCACAACCACCGTATTCGCACCGTGCGACTTCTGGCTATTCCCTAAACTCAAAATACCACTCCGGGGACACCGTTTTGAGTCGATTGAAGAGATTCAACGTGAACCGGCGCTCGCTTTGAAGGCTATCCCTGGCGATACCTTTTTAGCATGCATTGAGGATTAGAAAAAAAGCTGGAGTAAGTGCATTGTGTCAGGGATTACTTTGAAGGCGCAGAGGATTTGGAAGAATAAATAAAGAGTTTTTGAAAAAAAGAAAATTGGTCTTACTTTTTGGGCACAGTAGTATAGTGTCATTTATCAATCATTTTATGAAGTCATTATAGTGTCATCTTATGACGTCATTATAGGGTCATTATTATAATTTTATGACAATTGTAAATTGTTTTTAAGTTAATTTCAAATCACGATAAGAAAAATAGTCCTTAAAATACACCAAATAAATTTCTTTATTGAAAAAGTAAATTCAAATCGTAGAATAATTTTAATACATAAGAATGTACATATTTTTTTCAATATTATTTATTATATTAGGAAATTGTTATTATTAAATTCTTACAAGGTATCTTTCAAGGTATAAATAACATTAAGAGGCTTTATTTTTACTTAAATAAAGTATAAATAAGGCCCGAAATGTAATAAAGTTAACCAAAGTAATAAAGAACACCATCTATAGCTATAAAAAGAATTTATGTCGTCATTAAAGAGGGTTACTGCAACAATGAAATTTAAATTCAGATTTATTGCAGCTTTTCTTTGTAAAATAGAGTGAAAAACAACAGATTAGTTTCTATGACCTTTGAATTCTGTTTCATTAAATGAACTTTTTCTAATATAAATATTATACAACTTTAATTATTGTTAAAATATATCATTTTTAAAATTTCAAAGACAAAATGTATTTATGTTTAATTATTTTGTAATAAATGATTGTTCTGCTTTTTAAAATAAATGATAATTGTTCTGTTTTCTGAAAATTAAATTCAAAATAATTCTTTTGTAGTTGTTTCTGCAAATAAATAATTAATAAATGTGAAATAAAACAAAATAATGTGAATTTTTTTGTTTATGCCATTGTTTCCCCTATGGTGATTTTTATCGCAAGTTAAATTGTCTAAATATTAATTAGTTCATTAATCTTAGAGAGTGAAACACATGCATTCTATAAATTATTTAAATGTGCTTTTTTTTTTAAAGCGAATAAATTTAAGCTCTTGCCCGTTTGGCTCAAAAATTAACTTTTTGACTACTTTATTAAAAGCCAACACTTCAGTGAGTTATTTATCCTATTTTAAAAAGAACATTCCATAGGAAGAATATCTGATGGAGGATGTATTCATCTCTTTCTTCCTCTTCTAACCCAACTAAACACTTAACGAATTTATATCGTTTATTCCGGATGTAAACATGGGAACTTCAGTTTAACATGCTTGCTGAACTTTGAACTGAACGAAAAATTAGATGCTTCAATTAGAAGTTGTACTCAGCAGCTTCACTTAGCAGCTGATTTCAGAAGCTTTACTTGATATATGACCCCAGAAGCTTCACTTGGAATCTGAACATAACAATTTCACTTGGAATCTAAACGAAGCAATTTCATTTGGCATCTGAACTAAGAAGTTTTACTTTGCATCTTAACACAGTATTTTCACTTGGAATCTGAACTAAGAAGCTTCACTTTACATATAAACTCAGAAGCTTCACTTAGCTGCTGATTTCAGAATCTTTACTTATCTGAACTCAGAAACTTCACTTAGCATGTGAATTCAAAAGCTTCACTTAGCATCTGAACACAGAAATTTCCCTTGTCATCCAAACTAAACACGCTGACCACCGGATCACTTCTAAGTCTGAATTATTTAAACATCTGTGTTTAGGTCTGTGTTTTAAATGTTTGGATTCAATATTTTTCAATTTTAGAAATTTGTTGCACAATTTAAATATCCTTTAATATTTTTACAATTATGAAATACTAACAATCATCAATTATGTACTAACTATAACTTGGGCAGCTAGTATGCAGAAGAACTCAACTTTGTGCTCTAATGTTGGTTTCAAGCTGCCAGGGCGTTTTTTGAGTTTTTCCATACGCCGAGCATACTTCTAAAAGTTCTCTTTGAAGGCAATGCCATCGATTATCTGTGTATTATGCCTGATATGCATAAAAAAAAAACCACATCTAACAATAAAAGGAGAGAGACAGAAATCAGTTTGATACATCATGGGGATTAAAATATAAAACTGAACTACATATTTGTACTCACTATAAATAAATACACATAAATACTGATTTCTCATATTTCAACACAAATAATACAAACTAATCCACTATAAAACCCCCATTACTGAAAAAGAAAAACAATCTGATATCTAATTAATTGTGTTTGACTGGTAATTATTTATCATTCTTCAATAATTTTTTTCTGAAGAAACAACAACATAAATATTGATTTCTCATACAGATTACAACAGAAAAAATACAAACCAATCCACTACCACTACCTAACAAAAATATAAACCATACCCACATTCTGGCTTTATTAAAAAAAGAAAAACAGTCTGATTTCTCATTAATTGTGCTTGACTGATATTTATTTATCATTCTTCAGTCATTTTTTTCCTGAAGAAACAGAAACAACAACAACAACAAAAATAAAAACTAATCCACTATAATATTCATGTTCTGGCTTTATTAAAAAAAGTTAAACAATCTGATCTTTCATTAATTGTGTTTGACTGATAATTATTTATCATTCTTCAATCATTTTTTTTCTGAAGAAACAGAAACAACAGAAAAAATACAAATCAATGCACTACAATACCCATATTCTGGCTTCATTAAAAAAGAAAAACATTCTGATCTCTCCTTAATTGTGCTTGACTGATAATTATTTATCATTCTTCAATCATTTTTTTTAAAGAAAAGAGAAAAACAACAACAATAAAAAAAATACAAACCAATCCACTACAATACCCACATTCTAGTTTTATTAAAAAAGGAAAACAATCTGATCTCTAATTAATTGTGCTTGATTGATAATTATTTATCAATCTTCAGTCTTGTTTTTCTGAAGAAACAAATACATAAATATTGATTTCTAATCCAAACCAATCCACTACAATACCCACATTCTGTGTTAAAAAGAAAAACAATCTGATCTCTAGTTAATTGTGTTGACTGATAATTATTTATCAATCTCCAATCCTTTTTCTTCTGAAGAAATAACATAAATACTGACTTCTAATCCAAACCAATCTACTACAATACCCACATTCTGGCTTTATTAAAAAAGGAAAAACTATCTGATCTCTAATTAATTATACTTGACTGATAATTATTTACCATTCTTCAGTCATTTTTTTCTGGAATGATTCAGATTGTTGTCACATTTTTTTTCGCTGTCCTATAATAATCTCTATTACAAATCAATACTTACTTACTGCCAGATAATACAAAGGCGACATTATGTGCGATTGATTTCGAGTGGCTCCCCGGTGGTCCATCCACGCACCCGCCAAAGAAAGCAGCACCTGGACTTGAGTGGACATCTGAGTGACCCTTTCTCACATTTAAGGCTGCTGTCACGTGTAGAACATATGTTTTTTCCGTATATATAAGGCGAATCATGGACAGGACATCTCCAGAATCTCGAATTCCTCCTTCGTCTTCTGTTCGATTTCTTCTTTGGCTTGTGTTGAAGTTGAGAACTTGAAGCGAACTCTTCGTTTTCCTTCGAATAAAATCGTGAAAACAGGAATAGAGAATTTGTTCTTCTTTGCTTTGCTGTAAGTAAAAATGTGTTGTATATTTTGTTGAAATTAGATTTTACTGCAAATTTTGAAAGTTGTTACTAGAATTATTGGGATTTAAATTTTGATGTCTTTAATTATAGAAAAATTCAATATTTTTAGAACCTTTTAGTTTTTAATTGTATTATTGCAAAGTGATAAATTTTATTTACATAATTTTCAGTAATATATTTACTAAATAATATTTATTTAAATAATTTTTAATAATAAATTTTACTTGAGAAATATTTATGCTGTACGATAGGAACACTGCAATAAGTTTGCTTTAATTTGAAAATGTACTTTAGAAGAAAATTTATTTAATTAAATTCATTTTTCGCATTTAAATATTTAAAAATAATCTTGCAGTGTTAAAATTCTTTGTTTAAAAGACGTTAGGTTAGAATTTTTATAAAATTTAATTTGCTCCGATTAAAATTTTCTAATATAATGAGAAAAAAAAAAATCCGTTGAAATTCAAAAAATTTATAAGACTGGATATAATTTTTATGAATAATTTTAATAATTTACAGAAAATAAATTTCTGTAAAAAATTTCTGTTAATTTACAGAAATAATTTACAAAAATTTATTTTAATAACTACTAAATAATAATATATGTTTTTTAAAATTATTTCTTTAAACAAGACTTGATTCAAATTTATTAAAGTATAATGTTATTTCCAAAAGGTGCTTCAATTTCTCTAATTTAGAAACGTATTAGAAATAAGGTTTATATTTATTGATATTCAAATAAAAATATATTTATAAATATAAAAGAGGAATTACTTTCCTTTCTAAGATAAATTTATGTTTATATGTCTAATATTGTTATTAAATAGAGCTAATATTGTAATATGAGTTAAATCCGGCAGTTTTTCTTAAATTAGATTAGTATATGTGGATATTGAGTTTTTCTTTTTATAAATAATCAAAATTAATAATTATAAATACAATTAAACTATATGATTCATGTTATCATTTAGCTTGATGCTTTATTTGGTAAAATTAATTAAAGGAAAATTATAAAATAAATATTCATGATATGGCACATATTAAATCAATTAAACTTTTTATGTAACTTTCTTTATGTAACATTCAGATTAATAAATAACGATTCAGTTAGATGTTATGGATTAACGAAAGGAAACATAATAGCCTTTTGAGACTTTTATATTTAAATAGAAGTTTTCATTGTTAATAAATGTAAAATATTTTAACAGGAATCAAATTATAATGTTATTGCTCAGAATTTACTTTCTACTAAACTACTAACTATTCGGTATTAAACTTAATTCACGCGGTTTTTTCTTCAAAGAATAATTAATAACTAATAATTACTTGATTAATAATCAATGAAAGTATTGGCTAAATCGTGAATGCTACTTTTCTCCTTCTGTTTGGTAAAAGATAAATTCCTCTTTAAAGGAAAGGCAATTTGAGACTAGCTACGAATCAAGTCAATTTTTAACATTTTTAATGACAGTACTGCTTAGGCGGACCATACGTCATCGAACGAAACAAATGATAATCACAAAAATCAATGTCTGGAGAAAATGGCGCTTGTCAGGACATTGCATAAAAGCTTTTCTAAGAATTTTCATGTTGAAAAAATGACTTAGCCTTGTCTTTTCTCGTATTCAGGCCGTATTTTTTTTAATGCTCACATCAGATGCATCTATTGTCATCGTTAAAGTTTAATAGTAAGGGTGCCACTAGCTCATGATTTACTTAGCAGACAAGAACGTTTTAATCAGTTAGAAAATTGCCCAAATTAAGTTGGATACCTAATATGATTAGTATAATTTAATTAAAATATAGATAAAAATATCAAAACTATAAGATTTCTTGGAAATTGCTCATCATATTTAATACAAAAGACTTAAAGAAATGGATGTATTTATACTTATTACAATGTAAACTGTTGTAGTTTAATTTGATGGACTTAATCTTCACTTATGCAGCATTTAATTATTGATGAACATAGCATAATCAATTTACTTAATAATTATTCAGCTATAATAATTAATCATTTCACAATAATAGTGATTTAATATTGTAAAAATACGAATATGAATATTACTTACTTCAATGATGTCCCACAACAATATTTAATGCATATTTAGTTACGAAGTTGTTCATTAATAGTTTTATATGTTCATTTCTTTGTAGGAGATATCCCAGTTGTGAATTTTGAAGTATTAATATGATTGAATGATTATTATGATTTAATGAAAATTATGGAATAAAATATCAAAATTATAAAATTTCTTGAATATGGCTTATCGTACTTAAGACAGAAGATTAAAATAAATAAATGTACTTATTACAACTTAAATTACTGTAGTTTAATTTGAACGACTTAATTTTCGCTTTTAGCACTGAATTGAGCAGTATTTAATTAATGATAAACACAGCAGTAATCGCTTTTCTTAATAATTAATTAACTATAATAATTAATCATTTCCAAATAAAAATAATTTAATATTACTAAAAATACTAAAATAAACATTAAATATTTCAATGATGTCACACAACAAATTTGAAAGTATATTTAGTTACGAAGTATGTTCATTAATAGTTTTCTATGTTTGGTTCTTTGTAGGAGATATCCCAGTTGTGAATTTTCAATATGCTTCCCACCAACTCTTGTTCGCTGTGGATGAAGGTGGCCTCAACGATGGTCGTCGTGTGCTTGCTGTGGAGGATGGCAGAAGGCTGTGAAAATGCCACCGAAGGAACCGCTCCTCTGGGAGTTTTCACTCACCACACTGCTCTTAACTCGGTACGTGTCTGCTATTTTTAAAGATTCTGACAAATATTAGATTGATTCGATATTAAAAAGAGGCTTATAGATCTAGAAAACCAGAATAGATGTTTTTTTCAGTGTGACCCTAAGCATTTATTTATTGAATGTTATACTGTTTTTGTTCACATTTACTGAGCTTTTAAAGGTGCTGTTGTTAAGTATAAATCTTCTTCTTCATTGGACGGCTTTTGGTGGCCAATTGGCTAGCGCTCTGGCCCTTGTACCGCAGGTTTAAGGATCGAATCTTGGAGGTGTCCTGGATGTTTGTGAGTGGGGCGGAATCCACGTTAAACTGTAGGTCGCGGTCTGATTAGCCCATAGTGAGCTGAAAAAGACCATGGAGCGACAAACCAAACCTTCTTTATTGGCGCAACAGCCACATGGCAACCAAGGTCATCTGCCTGCTAGCATATTTCTGAACAGGAGATATTTTATTTTTACAAGATATTGTTGTCAGCTCTATGTTCTGCAGTCATATTAGACCGGGACCTATGGTTTAAAGTGAATTCCGAACCCCAACAAACTTCCATGGCACCGCCGAGATTAGAACCCAAAACATGTGGCATCGAGCGCCAGTTACTCGGTCATCAAGTCCTATGCGTAAATCTCATTGCAAAAAAATTATACTATATTCATAAACAAGAAATTTTTTTTTTCTTCTTTTATTTTAAAATAAAAACATAACCTTGAGATAGAATTAAAAAAAAAGTATATTAAACACAACGACAGTCGACAATGAAAAAAGTTGTAAAAAATTATATTAATTTATTATTGGTCGTTAAAGTTGGTTGAAAATTATAATTTATTTTCATCGTCGGGGACTCGAGTGTTAGTCATAAGGATAAATATTTTCTGGATGCAATGTTGCGTCATTATATAAATATCTTCAAAATTCCACGTGTAGCTTCATCTCAATGCATTCAATAATTCCTTTTTCAAACGAATTAAGACCTTTGGAGTTATATATTAGATGTCATTGGTTTCATCAAGACTGCTCTGTTGTTCGCAGTGTTTTAAAGCATGCCTGCAATCATGTAATTTCTTATTGTTATATTGTCCTTATTGCTAACCCTGTTTCAAATTAGCGAGAAGTAACCACTCCCCATTCTTTGGAAGAATCCACGCACCTTACCGTCTTCGAGGGTGGCGAAGATAAGAGATAGCTCCTTTGTTGCTTATTACCCTTTCCAAAGAACATGCGCCGCTTAGCAAAATTTACTCAGAATGGGGAAAAAGAGGCCATAATTCTTTTTCCATTCAAAAATGGTTAAGCTGAGCTCTTATAATCAGGATTTTACTGTATTAAAATGTTCAAAAATACGAATTAAATATCTTATTTAATCATGCAATTTCATTTTTTCTCTCGTCTTTTTCAGTGCATAACGGACATCATCCGAGCTGTGTGCAACGCCCTCCGACCCTCCCCCATGAAACGCAACTCGGAACTCATCAACAGCATCTTGGGTCTTCCCAGAGTTCTTCAAGAGGCCGGAAGATAAGTGCCCCAACCCTAAATCAGCTCCTTCCAAAAACCACATTTCATTGTTCAGCAACACATCTCGAACCAGCGAGAACAAACAGCGTCCTGTTTAATGGATCAGAAAACACGCACACGCACCGATTTGAAAACTTTTATCACGTGTTTTCTCTCTTTCCAGTAGAGGTTGTCGCAAAGTAGGGTTGCCATTTGAATTGCTAGCTAAAATAGAAGGCCGCAGAAGGTAACAATTTCATTTTGGAACCTTTTTAAGACGTTCAAAATGGAGTTTAATTTGTCTAAAGTTTAAACAGTAACAACAAAAAAAAATTTAAAATAACATTCGTGAATACAGCATGGTGTAAATACTTTTTTTTTGTTTAAATTCATTAAGTAAACGCTAAAACTAAATATTAAATTAAGTTAAGCATTGAAACCAGTAAAAATAGCAAAATTTCACAACGTTAAATACAAATTCCTTTACGTTAAAACTTATTAAATTAGTTCATTTACGTATAAACGTTAAAACTAAACATTAAATTCATTAAGCATTGAAATCAGTAAAAATAACAAAGTTTAATAAGATTAAATAGAATTAATTCATCAGCAACAAGATGTTAAATTTTTTTTACTTGGAAATTGTTTTTTTGGAACGTATTTTTAGGAAAGTATTTTTATTTTATAATTTAATACATGTATAAAATATAAGCCAAAAATTTTTTTTGTAGTTAATCCATTTGTAAATTATATTTTAAAAAATAAATTGTTAGTTTTGTCAAATTTAATTAGATTAAATTTTAAACTTTTTTTCAATAACTGGATATATAATTCTAATGCAGTTTTAAATATAGCACTAGATATATAAATGTATGATTTTAGTATATAAAAGAAGATAAAATGTTATTTTTTGTGAAAATAATTTTATAAAAAAGTATTTTTAAAAGTTATAAAATGTATAAATTATTTTTATTTATAAAAATAGTTAATAAAAACTGCTATCATTTTAAAAGCATAACATTTTTTAAAATTTGTTTGAATACAGTTATATTCTATGAATAGATAACATTTCTGTTCAAACATATTTCATAATAAAATATATACTAATACTAAATAACAAATAATATCAATAATTATAAACGCTAAATGTTTGCAAATTCTAGATAAAAAAAGAAGTACCGAAATAATTTATTACCCAAAATGCATTATAATTAGATATTATTTGTTACAAAGTTTTTACAGTTATAAACAAAAAATGTATTTTAACTTCTTTAACTTAATATGGAATTTTTTAAAATACAGAATATTTTGAGAAAATGAAGACATAGTTTATTAAGTAGAATTTACATAGAGAAAAAAATCCCTTAATGTAATTGATTTAGAATGAAATCTCTTGTTGACAATATTTAAACTAAAATTTTTACTAACATCTATCGGGATAAAAATAATGCTTTTTTTTAGAGCGAGAAATTTATAAATTATCATAGTTACGAAACAATTTAATCGTTAAATTCATTACTTCGCGTCAACATATGTTAATTTGAAGCTGCTATCTAATTTTTGAAAAAGTAAAAAGAATTGTTAATTAAATTTTATTTTTAAGTAAGAAATGACAGTCTTAAATATTTATCGCTATAAGTTCATTATAAATAATCAAATTCATGTTCATGTTCATGAATTAAACAAGATTGTTCTAGATTAATTTAACTAATTAGCTATTAAATGAGACATTTATAAATATTAGTATTTTTATAATAATTATTTAGCCATTAAAAAAAAGGAAAATATTAGTCATGGTATTTAATTTTTAGGTATGGTAATAAAGGCTATAAAAAGAATTCATGGTATTTTTTAATTTTGATAGAATTAATTTATTTTATAAAATTAACATTTTATAAAAATTATTTAGATTAAATTATTGATCTTAATGAATTCAGGTTAAATTCTCTAATTCTCATTAATATATAAAATAGGAAATAAAAAATAATTTTTATTTCATATTTAAAATAAAAAATAATTAATTAATGGAATTGTTTAAACGCTATTTTCTTTTTTTCTCTTACCTAATTTCGTTTTTGAAAATTTTGAATTAAATTTCAAAATTATGCAAGAATAATTTTCAGGTATTTATCATCATGCATAGATTTATGTAAAATATTTAATAAATACAATTTAAAGAATTTATTATTAAATATTCCACTTGAAAAGTGATTATTCGTAGAAGATATAGGAAAATATGGCAACTCGCACCAATGTATAAAATTTTAAGCTTTATAAAGTGTGATATACAACTGTTTAAAATGTATGGTAAGTTATGAAAGAACGGGAGAAAGAGAAAAGGATATACCTAAAAAAAATGAAATGGTAGATTCCTTCTTTGTAAATAAAATCCTTCTTTGTAAATAATTTATAATCGAGATATTAAATATTTTTTCTTATATATTCCTTCAAAAAATATTCTTCAGACTTGCACTTTTTTATAGTAAAATATTTCAAAAAAATGTTATAGAGAAGTTTTTATTCATAAAATAATAAATTAATATATTATAAATTTATATATAAAATTTAACATTTTAAATGTAATAATATATTAAAATTAAAAAAAAAAAAAAACATAATATATTGTTGAAATATTTGATAATTCTTTTAAAAACGAGTTTTATCAGAATACTAATGTTTAAATTGATTAATATTGATTTAATGAAATGATGTATGATTAATAGAAAATAAGTCGAAATAAAATTCCATAATGTCATATCTTAAAATGATGTTGCCCCAGTGATATAAAAGGCAATATAATCATTTTAACAATTAAAAGAAATTTTTGACGGTAATTTAATATCGACGAAATAATTTAATTAAAATATCTTCACTTAAGATGTTGTAATAAACATGTTAAAACCATATTTGGATAGTTATTTTGTATGGTTATATAAATTCGAATGGCGAATTATTAACACATTAATTATGTATTAAATAACACTTCTTGCACAACACCAAAAATATTTTCCAATCTTAAGATTGAAAGCAGCACTGTAGTATTTAATGATTTCTGTAAAAGATTTTTTCTGTTTTTACTATAAAATTAAAGTAGGTTGTGTATACTGATTAAGACATTTTTTAATGTTTTTATAGAGTCACAGGTGTATTTACTTGTCTCCACAGTTTTCACGAGTTAGCAACTGCAGTGCACGCGCATATCTTGTGACATCATGTATTGTGTTTAGTTTTCACATCGTTTTAATGTATTATCGTGCTACAGTGTATATACGTCATGTTCAACAGTGATAAATGTTGTACGTTTTGTTGGTATTTGTATGTAACAATAAATAATTGTCAAATTTCTTGTTTCTGAATTTATTGAAATTGTGTTTTTCACTTGTGATATTATCTAACTGTCAGTAAAGTAAAAATTCATTCTGATGTTTTTCATTAAATGACATCAGTAGAAATTAATGCAAAATTCTTCAGTCGATACTTTGTAACTACGGTAGATACATAGACAATAATAAGAAACAGAATAATCTTTAGAAATATATATTAAAACTTTTATTATGTTTATTTGTATGTAGAAATTTGGATGAAACCTGAGAAATTGATAAAAAAAAAAGTAAATTTTTATTTATCAACAGAAAACAGTAATATTACAAATATCGTGATATAATGAATGAGATTTATATGGACACAATAAAAGGGATAATCAATATTTACATATGTAGCCATGCTTCCTCCTACCCACTGGCAAGAGCGCTCCATGTTGCGTTCAGGAGAAATGGTCAGTAGGTGTCAAGACTCTTACCCGAGAGGAAATACAGCGCAATCACGTGCTTCTGTTGAGACACGTTAAGTTAATAGTCTCTCATCCGGAGAGGAAATATCTTTCGCGCATCCTGTGTGTACCTGAGTATCGGGTTTTTGACTTAGAAGTATAGTCCTTCCACGAATCTATAATTATAATTCTTTAAATGTGTTAAATATTGTTTGTCTCTAATTGCATGTGTATAGTGTTTGTGAGTGTGTCAATAAAGCTGTGAGTTCGCCAACCTGTGCTTAAAGTATTTCAACCCAACCACACCAGTTACAATATGGTTTCCCAACCTGCGCACTACATATATCAAATAGATTGCAATCAATTATCTTCTTCCAGATTTGTAGCGGTCGTATTTACGCTGACTTGATTATAATTACAATCAGGATCGATAATGCGATAGAGTTTTGGTCACTAAAAATCTACATTTAATGTTACAAAAATGATTTGAATCCCTAATTTATCAACCATGTCCAACAATTCTTTTGATCTGATGTACTAATAAGAGCTTGATAATTTTAAATTAGAATTGAATGATAAAATTGCTTTAAACAATCTTGAATAAATCTGTAATTGTTCTCTAAGTTATTCGACTGTTTCATTATCAAGTAAGTGTGAATTTTTATTTTACCCAAATACTTCCATCTCGCAGAGTTAGTCTAGCTTATCAAACTATTAAAAGTGAAAAAATTGGAATCCTTTGCAAATCTAACCGAAATGTAAAATAATCACAATGAATTCTAACATGTTTGAGGTCAACCTTTTGAGGAAATGAAGTAGCAAAAGCCATAGAAATATAGCTACTACATGTAAATATGTTAATAGCTATCATATTTATTAGTATATAGACATCATATTTTAAATATTATTAGTCCATTCAAGCTGTACCGTTATTGTATTTTTCTTTCATTTAATATTACGGGTCCTTAAATAACACATAATGATACTCTGTAGCATTATTTATTTTTCGAGGATAGAGCGAATAACATTATATCCCATTCGACTGAACTTTGTATTATGATATTTATTGATAGTAATTCGCTATCGCACAAAGCTATCGCAATCTCACATTTTTTTATTATTTTTTTACTTCAAAAACTTTTATTTTATTAATTATTTTTTATTTTTATTCAATTTTATTTGCATTTTTAAATTTTTTTTATTTAATATGAAATGGCTCAAAACAAGAGAATAAGAAGAAAACAATAGGAAAGATTTAAATTCCCTTATTAATATTATAATTCCGTTTTCAATTGTTTCATTTTGTTGTTTTATTCTGCATTTTTATTGTTTTATACAACATTTAATATTGAATAAAATTTAAAACATAATTTAACCACATAAGATTATTTTAAATGTAATTTTGTATTGACTTAATAAAATATGAGAAAATTTTGAATGTTGTGTTGTAAATTAAGATTGACTTTTTAAATTCCACTGAAAAATACATCAGAATTTAAACTTCATTACGGAAAGTTAATTTGAATAAATTTACCAATAAGCATATTATTTTTCTTGACATGAAATTTAAAGATATATCAAGGGAATAAAAGCCCATGAGATTTTAAAGATAACAGTAATTAATGTTTAGTATGAAAAACAAAAAATTGGTTATTTATTCCTAAAATTTATCAAATTTTTTTTTGCTCCATATTTGCATATGATATTTTTGTACTAAATATGTTTCAATGAATAATGAATAGATATGCAAATGAATGAATATATAGGCTATATAAATGAATATGCTACACTAAAAATTCAGGCTAAATTCATCAAATTGTTTTTTTTTTTTTAAATTCATTTCTTTATTTAATTATTTTTTTATTTTCATAATTATGTTTTTCAATTCCTTCCATGACTTGTTTACACTAACTAATTATTTTATAAAGGATAATAATACTTCAGAAAACTGACGTTCTTTAAGATAGGGACTTATAGATATTCTTCACAGGGATAATTGCTCCCTATTTGAGTATAATATTAAAATTTTCCCTAAAAATTCAAGGCTAATACATCAAATTGTTTTTTTTAAGGTAGGGAGTATATTTTCCACAGGGATAATTGCTCCATATTTGCATATGATATTAACCTCGTACTAAATATATGTGCAAAATCGATGAATAATGAATAGATATGCAAATGAATGAATATATAGGCTATATAAATGAATATGCTACACTAAAAATTCAGGCTAAATTCATCAAATTGTTTTTTTTAAGATAGTAAGTATATTCTCGACAGGGATAATTGCTCCACATTTGCATATAATATTAAAAAAATCCCTAAACATTCAAAGCTTAATTCCTGTTTTTCTAAGCTAGTAATTCTCCACAGGGATAATTGTTCCACATTTGTGTATAATATTAAAGAAACTCCTAAAAATTCAATCTCATCAAATTGTTGTATTTTAAAAATATTAAGTATATTTCCCACAGGGATAATTGTTCCACATTTGAGTATAATATTAAAATTTTCCCTAAAAACAATACATCAATTGTTTTTTTAAGATAATTGCTCCACATTTGAGAATAATTTTGTCACAGGGAATATTGGTTTTTCAAATCATTCTTAGTAGGATTTGAACCCTTGTCCTTGGACACACTGGCTATCACACAGTACTAAAATAAAAATGAGGTATAACTTAAAAAACTAAGAATAATATCTAAATTGCTTTTATGTGAATAAAAATTATTCTCTTATTTTCTTACTTGTAATTCTATTTCTAATTATTGTTGTCATAATCTTCATGGGCTCTATATAAAAGTTTTTTTTTTTATTTATGACAACTTTTAATAAACATTCCATGCTAATTTTATGAAATGATAAAAATAATATAATCTAAATATTTTAGGGAGCAATCCAGAAATTATAATTAAAAAAAAAATGTTTAATTTTGTAAAAACTGTCACACAAGCATATTTATTTATACTTTATTTATTACAAGCAGATATTGTCTGACAAGGCTTAGCTACAGAAACTAAAAAAAATAAATAAATAAATTAATTAAATTTTAATTAATTAATTAATTAAATTATAATTTTGTACAATCTAACTCTTTTTAAATCAGAGAAATAAATGTGTAATATTACCTAAAAATTCAATAATACATCAAATTGTTTTTTTTTAATTCATCATTGTAAATTCATAGATAAACTTCTAGCAAATTTCTGTATGGAATTTGTCACAATTTCTTGAATTAGCCCACGAACATACAGAATGATTGAAGGGGAAGGAAGCAGCTTCTGTTGTGATGGAGCACCCGTAGGTAGAAGCCTGACTTTTTGCTCCGTGAAGCTATATTGAAGTCATAGGAGACCGGGACCTATTCGGCTAAATTCAAGTGGATTAATAAACCACTACAAACATCCATAAACCTGTCACAGAACGCCAAGATTTCTAACCTGGCCATTCAGGTCCCAAATTTGTGTATAATGCCAAACGCGGTGTTAGGCACAATTACTGACCGCGCCCAATGATTTTGACTATTAAGTGATTTCGAACGGGAAATTATATTCAGCATGGTATGGCCGTTGGCATATGGAATTTAGCAGATTAATGTAAAAATCGCACATTTAAAAAATATCTTAACAGCGCAATAGAAAAAAATAGCAAAAAATCCAGCAACGAATTAAAGATAACAACAATAGACGCAAATTATAATGCACCGGAAGTAAAATATCAAAATGGTGCCATACAAGAGATACAGATATTAGTGTGGAAAAAGTTTTCTGTACATAAAGAGGATGAAATACAATGTGAATAAGAGAGCATTAGGAGCTATGAAGTCATTTTTCATTCATAATGCTTATTCAACAATTTTTTTTCTTAATTAAAGGATAATTAGTAAGACTTTTTCGTAGTTTCTTTTACAAAGTACCAGATAAAAAAAGTTAAAGTGTTATTAAATTGCTTATGCAGTTCTAAGTGTTATTAAATTGCTTATGGAATTCTGAGTGTTATTCAATTTGCTAAGTGCTTTTTTACTTTAATATGTACGTACGTAAAAATCATATAGATTTCTTTTTCCAAATGTTGTTTTAAAAGTTTAATAATCCAATATAATTTTTCTCATTCAAGAAAGAACATTCTAGTAAAAGAGTAATATTTCATGATAAAATGACAAGACAAGCAAATGTATTGCTTTTTCTAATATGTCTTTTTAAAGTTTAATAAACGAATATAATTTTTCTTTTTAAGATATTCTAAAAAAAAAGAGCAATATTTCATGATAAAATGATAATAAAAACAAATGTATTGCTTTATATAGATACATATATAATTATTATAATGAATCCCTTTATAATATTTACATACTTAAAATACATACACATAAATTTCTTTTTCTAATAAGTTTTTAAAAGTTTAATAAGTCACTATAATATATCTCTTTCTAAGAAAGATATTCTAGAAAAAGAGTAGCATTTCATGATAAAATGATGACAAACATATGTATTGCTTTTTATATACGTATATGTTATAATGAATCCTTTTATAATATGTACATATTTAAAAATCATATATATTTCTTTTTCTAATATGCCTTTATAATTTAATGTCAATATAATTTTTTTTATTAAGAAAGAATATTGTAGAAAAACATGAATATTTTTTGTTAAAATGATAAGAATAGTTCAAAGGTATTAGAAAGAGTGCCGTAAAAACGTTTTTATTTTTATATTTTATAAAAATTATTCTGAAATAAATGATAATAATAGCAATAAAATAAGTTATTGATCATGCATATACTCGTATTTGGTGAATCTATCATTTGATTATTACTGCTTCTCTGATAATTACTTATCGAAGAATATCATTTGCCATATTACTACGAAATAAATGAAAATAATGACAAGAAATTAAGTTACTGATCACGCACATATTTGATGAATTGATCATTTGATTATTACCGCTTTTGAATATTTGTGATACACACGTATAAAAAAATATCATTTGCCCTTTAAAAATCTAGAAGACAAAAGTTAACTACAACTGTAACAGTTAGACAAGAAAACTAGATATTGGCTGAAAATGTATAGATGTAAACGCAGACAGTTCTCATCAAAAGAGAGAGAAATCTAAGACATCAGAAGGAATGATGAATGGCTGCAAATCTCCCAAGTTGAAAAAGAATTTTGTTCGGTCCCAATGTTGCTGAAATATAGCTTTGCCAGTGTTGCTTATTTCCTTAACTACACTATCTGGAAGAAAGTGACGGGACACCCCTCGAAAAGTAGGAAAGTCGACAATACAGCTGAAACATGCGCAATAATTGGTATCACGGGTCAGCCATATCCTATAAATACTCTGTGAAGTCGACTAGAGTTGTTTTTTGTCAAGATGACGCCACGGGAAGAGTTGTCTGAGTTCGAGAAAGGTGTGTTGGTTGGATTGCATCTTGCCAAGGTGTCAATTAAGGAGATATCCCGTCTTCGTAACTGCTCAAAATCAACTGTAGCACGTGTTGTATGTCGCTACAAGACTGAGGAGCACTGTCAGAACAAACCCCGAAGTGGACGACCTACAGTACTCACCAGCAGGGACCGGCGGGTGCTCGGCAGGGAGATTATTATAATGTAACCATCAAACATCCATGGATAACATCGCTAATGAGTTTAGACAAGCCACAGGTGTGGCCGTTTCGACCAAGACTCTTCGTATCGAGGCCCATAAGTTAGGTTACACTGGACGTTCGGCGGCCCATAAGCCTTTGTTTAAGAAAACCAACAAGAAAGCGCGCCTTTGATGGGCCAAAGACCACCTTACTTTTGACTCTGGATGACTGGAAACGCGTCCTTTGGAGTGACGAGTCACGATTTACCCTTTTCCTTTCCGATGGACGTGTTTGGGTATGGCGTTTACCAGGAGAACGCCTTTTTTTTAAAAAAGTGTGTCGTCCCAATATAAAGTTTGGTGGAGGAGGATTGATGGTATGGGCCTGTTTCTCCTGGTATGGGGCTGGCCCACTGGTGAAGGTTGATGGTGCGAGGAATGCCGATAGATACTATGATATTAGATGATTGATACGTACGGTATAGATGATTGCTGGTATCAAGACGACAACGCAACATGCCATGTTGCAAGGAAGACTCTTGATTGATATGTGAACAACAACGTTAAACGCATGGAGTGGCCGGCGCAGAAATGATCTTAACCCATTTAAACATCTCTGGAATAAATGAATTGGACCGTCGGTTGAGGGCCTGCACCCCACTCTCCAAAAGCAAGCCTGAACTATGGAACTTCCTGTTAAACATTTGGAAGGAAATTCCTCTTGCCACTATGGCTAATTTGGTGGAAAGCATGCCCAGAAGGGTTGCAGCTGTGATCTCAGCCAAAGGAGGCCCTAATTCCTATTAATTTTAATAAATATGGGTTTATGTTGTTATAGTGTCGTGTCCCGTCACTTTCTTCCACATAGTGTATTATGTAATATTTTTTGCTGTATTATTAAAATGAATTATTCATGAGAAAATCGTTAGTTAAAAAATGATTTATTCATAAATTTTTCATGATAAATTATAATTAATGCTTTTAATAAAATAATAAAATTTGATTTATGTTAAGTATAAAATGTATATTTGAATATTTTTTTTTGTTGAAATAAGAAAGTTGAATCGCTAAGAAATTACTTAATTTAAAATAATTTTAATTTTAGTTTTAAATAATTTCTTCATTTCTTAAAATTTAAATCCTTTAATAGATTTTAACAACTGCAGATCCAAATCATTGATAAGGATTAAGAAACATTGTTTTTCAAATAATTAATAAAAAAATTTTGTCAATAACTGCTTATAAATAAATAAAAAAAAATTAGAAAGTAAAATATAAATAAACTTATAGAGTGAAATGTTTGAAAGAAAAAATATATTAAAAATATCCCATTCGCATAAATTTTAAAAATTTGATATTTGAAGCAATTAACTTTAATTTAATTAACTTTTTTAGCAATTAATTTTCAAATTAAAAAAATTTCTAAATCAAACCACCAGACAGCGCCAGATGGCACCAAGTAGCAAAAGACAGTAAACGTTTTTTGTTTAATTAAAAAAGAATTCATTAGAATTTATTCGTATTTTTTTTGATTAAACGCAATAATAATAATAATCGAGAAAAAAAATTAAAACATTAAATTTTATAATTTTTAAGTTACATTAGATTGCCGCGAATACGAACATCCAATTTTATGTACATAGTTGAACTTCATGAGGAAATATTTAAATGCATTTTATATTTGGTGAAACCATTCCAACAAATATGTATTCACATGTTAAAATCAATTATTTCAACTCTTTCAACTTTTAGATGGATATCAAAAATCATGTGGAGCCATATGCCATATTAAAGTTATCAGATCTTCAGATAATTTAAGTTACCTTGCATTTTGGCTTTAGATATCTCTTAAAATTCTAAAAAGGAAAATTCTTTTACTACGAGATTACCGAAAATAAGTCTTAATTTTTATCATTTAAGTTCGTTGCACATTTGGAATTGAGTAGAAAAGATTCAGAGCACGTAATACAGTTAAAAGGAAAAAGTAATTTAGAGACATCAGTTAAAGATTAAAAAAAAAAAAGTATCTAAAACAAGAGTATAAATTGAAGTAAAACGAGAAAAAAGCATGGTGAAGTTGTGGTTTTTCAGGACTTAGTTTATAAAATGCTATTCTTTCGTTAATCGCTTGATGAGGTATAAAAGAAACCTTTAAAAGAGAAAAGTGGTTTTTAGGATGTGTTCTTTTTAAATAATAAGACTGTAAAAAATGGCATAAAAGTTTTTATGTTAATGTACAGCTATTTAATACGGAATATGAAAATTGTCAGGGAATTAAGTAGAATAAAAATAAATAAAGTAACTGTTAAATTTATTCTTAAGCATTTTGGAGTTTTTTATTTGATTATGAAAAAATATGAATTTGATTTTTTTTGTGACTAAAGGACGATTATTATTCATAAATGATCATAATTATTTAATCTCCACAAATTATTTAAACTTTTTTACAATCTTATAATAAAGCAATTTTACAATGTAATTTACAATTTTATTTTTACAATCTTTTACAATTTTTAAATTGCATACAATATTTATAACAAATATTGAACATTACAGAGAAATTTGTCTCAGCCATGATTATTCAGATTATTTAAATAAAAAAAAAGTTTTAAAATAAAATTTAAAAATTATTAAATTAATAAAAAATTATCTATTATAATAATAAATAAATTTTTTAATAAAAAATTTATTTCATCTTTTTAGACTTAAATAACATCGATGTGGGTCCGGGTTAGAATAGTTACGCTATAGCCCATGCATGTGCTAAAAAGCGACTAAAATGGATACCCAATGCTTGAGGGTATAACAGGGTGGGGTAAAGTCACACTTCTTCCTCAACGTACCCCAGGTTTTTGTGCCGCAAAGTCAAGAAAAAAAAAAAAACACTGCATTTTTACTCTTTATCATGACTCATCTAAGTACACACAGGTTCTTCGACTTGATCTAGATGTTGCTGTCGACCAAGTGGGATAAGAAACAACAACTTAAATAATCGACATGATATTTTATCTTGACTTTTAAAGTAACCTATTTTATCTTTCAATGGTTAAATTAAATCTCAAATGAATTATGAAATAAATCAAATGATTGAGATTGAACCGATTTCGTTTGTTTCTTAAAAAAAAGGTATATATTCTTATTTCGCTTTAATTTTTATGCTTTAATGTCGATACTGTTTAATGTAATGTTTAATTTTGTTTTACATTAGAGTACTTACATACATATCACGAACAATCCTTTGATGAGTAAAGGAAGATTGTGCCCTTCCAGAATTATCAAGGGAATACTATCGTTGTGAATATAAATATGATTGTCATACGACACCAGGGCCCCATTTTGCCAAGTTACACCCAAAATTCTAATATTTCTTAAAACAAATCATTAAAGATAAATTATGTAAGGTGAAATATAATGGCGAAATAATACATAAATAAATAATTAGTAATTCAGTTCAGATAACATGCATTTTACTTGTTGATGAATGTTATCTGAACTGAATTACTATTTATTTATTTATGTATTATATCTCCATTATATTTTACCTTATAATCTATAATTATACTTAACTATAATTTCACCTTATATAGTTTATTTTACAATAAAAACGTACATTAATTGATAGCTAACATTTTTTTAGTCTATTATTAAGAATTACTGATACATTGTACATGAAATAAATGAAACAAAGGGAACAATAAGTAATTAAGTTCAGATAGCATTCATCAAAAATAAAATACATTAATTGGTAGTTAACGTTTTTTTAGTGTATCATCAAGCATTACCGATACATCTTGCACTGCTGTAGAGCCATCAATTGTTCCTTTATTTTCTTCATTTTTATCATCTAAAACAATCGACTCCGCTTCTGACTTAAATGCAATTGAATGCTCTTGTTGAAATCGTGCAATTGAATTTAGTTCTTTGGTGGGACTTTGGAAATGGAGAAAGTGATATAGAGAAATACAGCGAACGCTAAATAACAGGTAATTGCAAACTGATTGATCGGGAAGCAACATAGTTGCTCATACATTGCTCACCCACCAGAAGGAGATTAGAAAATATGAGTTGCGAAAGACTAAAATGAGCAATTCCCTCGCCACTCATCACTAGATAAGTTTTTTATCCTGAGTAACAAGCGGCAAACACGTGGCTTTGAAGTTCTGATGTGTAATGAACAACATAAAACCTGAATGAGAAGCGAAGAAAAAAATAAATGACAAGAATAAATGCGGAAGGAAGTGAAACAATACAGGAAATAATAGAAAAATCGATGCAAGTTTAAGCAGAATTTTTTTTTTGTGATTATAATTAAAAGTCTGCTGTTTTGACACTGGAAAAAAACTCCAGAGAAAAAGACTCTGATATCTCGGGAGCGTGGTTTCTATACACACCTAAATGAAACACGCTTTTAAGGAGTGTCACATTGGTAAAACCATCAATAATCCACGTAATAACGTAGTTCAATTGTAGATGTTTCATAACTTGCCAAAATAAACATAGAGTTCTTTCATTTCATTTTAGATATTTAACTGTAAATTATTAAAAAATATAATTGCTAAAGCCAGACAATGTATAGTGATATTCCAAAAAACTGGAAAAAAGCGTTAAAAGTTGAAGTGATAGATAAAAGTGCAATACTTCACATAATCATTGAGAATGAAGAGTAGTCTCTTGAAGTTGAGTGAAGAAGATGAGAATGAAGAGTAGTAATATTATAAATATATCAAGAATTAAAATTACTTGCTTTTTTTAAAATTATATATTCGCCTAGATGCAGTACTTTATTTATCATACATAAAATGCTTAGAAATACACGAGCCAATATAAGAAAATATTTTCTGTATTAAATTAAATATCCCTTACTATATTTATACTATGGGGCCGGATGGTCAAGTGACTGGTGCTTTGGCGCTCGGTGCCACATCGCTAGTTCTACAGTTTAGTCACAGCGAGTCCCCGTGGTGCCATGGATGTTTGTAGTAGTTCGGAATTCACTTTAAACTGTAGCTCCTGGTTTAATATGCCTTTAGAGATTTGGGGGTAGGGCTGACAACCCTACCCCGTAAAAAGACAACATTCCCTGTCTCGAAATCTATCAGTAGGCGGACGGCTTTGGCAGGGGACTGTTACACCTATGAGGAAGAATAAAAAATATATTATATCCCTTGTAAGAATTTGATACACATTATATTTTTACTGTTCTCTATAATTTTTATTTCTTTATTTTTGATTTTGCAAACTATGGACTTTTCAAGTTTGCTAAAAGAATAAAAGATATAAATTTTAATACAAATCATGTTAAGAGATTTCCAAGATATAATGCTGTTCGAATAATGTTCTTTTAGATGACTTTTCGTAAAAAAATTCTATAACTTTATAACAATTTCTACAAAGATTTATTTTAATGTGACTTACATAAAAACACATTTTATTGTGAATATTTATGTAAGATTCTAAAATAAACCAAATATTTTAGAAAATAATAAACATCTGGTAATATTTGTGCCTCAATATTAGTGAAATTCAAATCTTCTATAGAATTTGAAACGAAATAAATAAAACCTCATAAAAAAGAAAAACGAATCATATTATTAATTTATATATTAAACTTCAAAAAGTTGGAACAACTACTGCATAGATTTCAGAAACAAAATATCTACATCCTAACATTTCAGTATATTAATGTTTTTTTCTATTCAAGTATGTTAAGTTATATGAATAAGTTTAAGTTTTAAAATATAAAAAACAGTTTAACTTTTTAAACTTAAAAATTGAAAAATAAATTTCCCAAACCTTGAAGCTAAAAGATACTTTTTACGTTGAGCAATCAAAATTCTGAATTTTTTTGCAGCAGTAACAGTGAAAAGTTCGCCATTGGCTTACGAGTCAGAAGATTGAACTTGGCAAATATTGCTTCTTTGCACTATAAAGACAACTCTATGGTGCTGGAAGAACAATACAATCTGCCATTTGTTCAAAACCTATGGTAGTTTAAGTCACCGAGACGTTCATTCATATGCTCAATGGCAAGCAATACAATCTTACAGAGAATTGCTGTTAACTTTGGCTCTGTATTAAAGAAAAGCAATCATCTGAAATTTTTTTTGGTTATGTCAAAATTATACTGCTGGTAGAAAAAAAAAACATTATTTTTTTAACTCATAGAGTTCTTTTTGATATTTCAGTCTAGACTTCAGAGTCATTGAGTTTCTATGGGATAAACGTGACAGGAAAATTTTAAATTACCGCTGAACACCCTCGAATATAAAACAGTTATGAAAAATACTAACTTAAAATCGAACACCTTTGTTAAAGACTAGACAAAAATTGATCGGTTTTTTGGATTATAAATACATACAAGACTATTTTCAAATATAAAATAGAATATAAAAATATTCCAAGATAAAAAGCTGATCGAATAATGTTACTTTAGACACCTTCTCACAAGAAAATTCTATGACTTTATACCAATTTCTAAAAAGTTCTATTTTAATGTGACTTACAAATACATTTATTTTCAATATTTATGCAAGATTCTTAAATAAAAGCAAGTATTTTTGAAAATATTAAACTTCTAGTAATGTTTCGGCCTCAAAAATAATGAAATTCAAATCTATAGAATTTGAAACGAAATAAATAAAACATAAGAAAAGTGAAAAACCAATCGTAGAAATAATTTATATATTAATTTTTTGAAAGTTTAAACAACTACTGCATAGATTTCTGAAACCACATATCTACATTCTACCATATTATTATATTAATGTTTTTTTCTATTCAAATATGTTAAGTTTTATGAATAAGTTTTAAAATATGAAAACCAGTTTAACTTTATAAACAAAAAAAATTGCTAAATATATTTCCCAAACATTGGAGCTAAAAGATACTTTTTACGTTGAACAATCAAAATTCTGAATTTTTTTGCAGCAATAACGGAAAAAAATTAGCCATCGGCTTGTGGGTCAGTAGATTGAACTCGACAAATATTCTTTCTCTAAACTATAAAGACAACTGTATGGGGTTGGAAGAACAATACAATTTGCCATTCGTTCAAAACCTATGGTAGTTTAAGTCACCGAGGCGTTCATTCATATGTTCCATGACAAGCAATACAGTCTTATAGAGAATTGCTGTTAGGTTTCTCTCTGTTTTAGAGAAAAGCAATCATCTGAATCTTTTTCTTGGTTATGTCAAAACTATAACCATAGTAGAAAAGAAAAACACTATTTTTTTAACTCATAGAGTTCTTTTTGATATTTCAGTCTAGACTTCAGAAGCATCGAGTTTCTATGGGGTAAACGTGACTGGAAAATCTTAAATTACCTCTGTACAACCGAGAATATAAAACAGTTATGAAAAATACTAACTTAAAATCGAATACCTTTGTTAAAGAATAGTCGAAAACTGATCGGATTTTTTGATTGTAAATACCTACAAGACTATTTTCAAACATAAACTAGCATATAAAACTATTTTCCTACATCTATAAATGCTTTTATAGTATAATTTTGATTTAAATATTTGAAATATGATTTTCTAAAGAAAAAATCGCATGAATTAAGTTTAATATCTAATACATTGATATTAAAAAATCACTAGTTTCTAAAATCTTATCAAACCATTATTGGTGAATGTTATCGTCTGCAATAGATGCGTTTCAATCGAGCATTAAAAGAATGAATGATTCATGTGTAGATCTCATAAAATGAATCGTTCTTTCGACGTGGAATTCATCTTTTGGTAGATAAATGGTAAAAAGTAGTATTTAGCGATGGAAAACAGTTTTATTGACGAATAAAACTGGTGTCCATCGCTAAATACTACTTTTACAATGTTTAGTTTTATTGTAAATTATTTTTAACGAAAATAAACAATTTTTCTAAACAAAAAACTGTATGAACTAAGTTTAATAACTAATGTCTCTATTCTTGTATGTGTTCGTATCTTACAATAGAATTCACTATATCAATATGGCAAGCATTTCCGCGTTTGTATTATATCAAGATTTAGCTTAAAAGATTTCGATACAGAATGGAATGAATTAAAATTAGTTTAAAATGGAACTGAACATGAAATGATTACTTCAATAATTTTTTTTCTGTGTATGATGTAAAAGATATATATATAAATATAGATAAATATATATAAAATATATAATGTAAAATATATCTTATGAAATAAACTTTCCCAAGAACATATTTTGAAACATCTAAAATGTTATGTCTCCATGAAAAGAAGTCAAAGTTTCTCCCCCACCAAGTCTTTACAGCTTGAAAGAAAAGTAAGTGTCTATTAGGATTTCGTTTTAAAGCACTTCTTACAACAAACAGATTCTTCTGTTTTAAGCCGCTTTCACCCTTAAGTAACCGTCAAGAAATCTTGGATAGAATGACCAACGGTACCTTAGCTGTTTGGGCGGACATTTTACTTGATATTTAATTATCTAAAACCCCTTTGAAGTTTCACTTCGATAGAAAATAACGTCAGAGCTGTCAATGTGCTACTTTGGGGTTTATCCCAAGTCTTTAATTAAAGAATTAGTGGATAAAGCGGAGATTTTTGAAAAGACTGGCAGTTTCATTAAAACAGCTTTTGTCAAACCTCCGCAATAGTTTCCGCAACAACTTTTGTCAACAAAATTCCTACAATCTAAAATTATCCAAAATATAACGTTATTAAGATAAATGGCTTTAAAATTTCTTTTAAAGTAGGAAGTTCTAATTTAATTTAAAAATAAAAAAAATTATATTTTAATGGAAGATAGAACTTCATTATTTACTGAGCGTAATTTACGACTTATATTAAATCTTCCATAATTTAATTAAGTAACAACGCAACTTTATCTGTTAAAATTTTATTGTAGAAGTTTATATCAAATGTAAGAATTCTATAGTTACCGTTTTGGCGTACAAATTGATATCATTCTTGCTTTGGAGCTGATATTAGAGAAGATGATAATTTTGCTACTCGAAGAGAATTAAATTAAAGAAATGTTGTGCAGTATGGTGGATTTTTCCAATCAGTGCTGTTTTACGGCAAGGAAACTATCTCTACTATCTCCACTATCTCTACTTTCATATTAACATATATTCAATTTAAGTTTGGTTTAAACTAGTTTACCGCACTACGGTCATTTTTTGAACGCTTTAGGTTAATTAGTCCGGGATCTACAGTTTAATTTGGATTCCGAAACTCTAACATACATCCATGCTACCACCATCATTCGAACCTGAAGCCTATGGTACCTATCAAAGCTCTAGCCAATTAGCCATCAGGCCGCAATGAATGTAAGATGTATGCTAATGGCTTTCAGATCTTCTTGCATGCTACTATTTTTGTTCAGCATTTCTGGTTCATTTCTTTAATTTTACTATTGCCTTTGTAATGAAATTATTATATTAGCAATGCTTTATATAATCATAGTTTGCAATGTGATCTAGTGCACCTTGTTCTAGCTGCCTCTTGATCCCTACTACGACTACTACATCGTACCACATCACTGTGCCTAGAGCTGAGTTGCCCCCTTTAGAGTTTTGGAATGATGTGGGTGAGAGCAAGTCTGATTAGGCTTTGTGGAGCTCTATGGTCCAATGAGACCGGAATCTACGGTTTAAAGTGCATTCCGAACCCTACAAACATGCATGGCACGTCCGGGATTCGAACACGATACCTGTGGCATCGTGCGCGAGACCGCTAACTTGCCTAGCTGCCTCTTGATCAGGACGATAGGCAAAACAACTATAAAGTTCTAGCTTAAACTGTGAGTTCCATTCTAATCCTGAGCGGTGTGATGGCCAATTGACTAGAGCTCTGGCCTTTCGTACCACTAGCTTCGGGTTCGAATCCTGGCGGTGGCATGAGTGTTTGGTAGTGGGTCAGAATTCACCTTAATTGTAGGTCCCGGTCTAATTAGCCCAAAGAGTGCAAAAAAGGACCTTGAAGCGACAAGCCAACCTCTTTTAATTCTGTTCTGCTACTATATCTGAAGAAGAGAATACTATATTTCAGAAAGATAATGAAACTGTTTGAGAAGACGCCACAAAATCTTTCCTTTCCAAAAGTAAAAATTTCGAAAACCCCTAAGCTAAATATACATTTTAATTTTGCTTTGAATATAAGAATTTCGAAATGAAAATGAACACGGAAGAAGATCTCAAAGTAAATGAAATGAAAAAAGTTATTACTTGCAGTGGAATTGCTAAATGAATAAGAAGAATTCTATGAAAACTGAATAAGGTTGTTTGCGATTATGATCTGGGAAAAAAAAAATTGAATAAAGAAGATTTCAATTATGATATAATAAAAGATTGCTTCATGTTTGTTCGTGACCTAAAGGGATATTAGAAGGTTCTGATGAAATGATCGGAAACCTAGAAAAGAAAAGAACTAGAAAAGAAAATGAAGATTCTTTAGAATATAAATTTATTATATTTTGTATATCATGAGTAAATAGATATTTGAAGAAATAAAGTAAATTTGAAATTTTTTCTAATTTAAATTTAAACAGTAAGGATCCACCATGTCTTCCCGAAACAAAATATAGCCAACAGGAAGAGTTCAAGGTTGATAGATTCTCCTTTCAAGGAAAGGCTGAACCTTATGTTAGACTTTGGATTTTGCAAGTTTTTATATTTTTTTGGAACCCGATAATGCGAGAGGGAGAAAGAGAAAAGGGATAATGCGGAGTCGAGTGACGAGTTTTTAAGATGATTTTGTAAATATTTGTTGTTATATAATTGTGTCTTGTGTGTTATGAGTTGCAGTTGTGCAGTGCTGTCTTTGCAACTTTAATAAATATGGCACTTGAAATAGAGTTTTTATTTTGAGAAATAATTTAGTTTGCATCCATAAATAACACTGATTCAAGATCACATGCATATTTGGCTCTAATCTGTACTTAAACTAATCTAATACTGATTCCAGTATAACAGAAAGTTGGAACTTAATACAAAATTAAAGTGCATATAATTAAATGAATTTTTTGGAGGAAATTTACAAATTGCAAGAAGTCTGGTTTGCGTATAGAGTCACGAATATATAAATATATAAAACCAAAACTAAACACAGCAGGACATTAAAAATTTAATTACCATTTAAGATTACTTACTGATTCGGTAGCAACAGCAATTAGTGGACTCGATTAACGCCACAGAAAAAAGAAGTGATTAATTGATTTGGGCGAAAACGATAGTTTTGGCAAAAAAATTTATAATTACAGCTCTTGAAAATCGTTTATTAAACGTAGTATCCGCCGGAAATTAAAATAAAATTATTTCCCTAACGAAAATAATATAATGAAAAAAAGGTACAAATACGATAAGAGTAAATTCTAATTCATACGGATATTTCTTTTTATCCATTTAGTATAAAAGTTTTTTTGTAATTTTGTTTTACGATTTGATAAAGAACAAACACAATGGCAAAAAATGTGTCTAATGTAATAAAATTATTCACTTTAAAAAAAAATAAATAGAAGTACGGGGAAAAACACGAAAAGTAATTAATGAAAAAGAATATGAAAATTCAACACTAAGAATTCGAAAACGTATAAAAATTAATTAAACCCGAATTTCCGGAATTTTTTTTTATCCTGCTCCTGCATGTCAGTTCAGCCATAGGGCGCCGAGCCTCCCAGTAGAGCGCTGTAATGCCATCAGGCACACCGATAAGTTCAGTGCAGTTCCACAGGTGATCGTCGTCCATATTGGTGATTCGACATAATGGGCAGATACCATACGAAGCTAAACCAATACTGTGGAGGTGTGCCTGCAAGTAGAACTAATTGTATTAATAGTTTGTACTAATGAGAACAACCTGCCACTCAAATTTGATAGCAGTTATTCAGTGTCATGGATAATGAGACTCAGGAAATTAGCGAATGTCTGTGCGAGTTTCACAGCTCGAAGCAACTACAAATTGAATATGGACTATACCATCAGTTGTTCCATCATGATTGATGATAGACCACGAGCTGAGAAATGCCTACTCCAATGAGAAGTGAGAGAAGCTGACATCTCTCTTGACGGAATTTCTTAACGGGAGTTTTGGAGAAGAAGAAGGAGAGTTCTACGATGCGTTGACGAGAAGCGTTGTTTTTTTTTCTTCTCTGAAATGACTGAACAGGCAGGAGTTTACACATGTTTACAACGTGAGCTCCTTGTGGTTTCGTGTATCACGTCACTTGATATTTAAGGTTTGACGAAGACCACGTATCTTTAGATTCGACGTAGACTCGAGAAGACTGAAATTTTCTGACTTTAGAGTGAACTGTACTTGCGATTTAATTGTGCATTTGTGAATCAAATTTAAATATTTAATTTTCATTTTTTTTGTAAATAATAAATTATAATAATCCAGTATTCTGTATTTGTATATAGAGCTTGCAAATAAAAATTAAAGAGTTCCCATGATCCTCAAGGTTGCCATTTTCATAAAGCCGTTTTAGGCCCAGTATAGGCCGAAACCTTACAATACTTACATGACTCATGCCAATTGCAATTACTGAAAATGATCATGCAAAAATCAAAAAAATAATTTAAAAGGATAAATTTAAGAAATTGCTAAATGTAATAAAAAATAAATCAATATTTGTCTTACAGAAAACAAAAAAGATTTCTTATTCATTTACAGACCAGCACATTTTACTAGAAAGCATTTTGTAGATTTTTTTCTAGGTGAGAGATTTTTGTAAAGCAGATTTGGTGAGCTAAGAATGAAAGAAAGAAATTTTCTGAAGGATAACCAAAAGAATTACATTGCTGAAACTTCCGTGCGATATCGATTTTCTTTAAGAATTCATCTAAAATACCCCCGAGACATTTTGAGTTTTAAAAAACGGGAGACGAAAGCCACTTTGAATATGAATATATTCAGATTAAATTTTATGGCCTTAAATTAAACAAGAAGGCCTTAAAATTTTTATGTGTTTTTGAGATTCTTATACTCAACAAAATGAGTGCTTTAAAAAGTATTATTGATGCTGTTACTTAAAAGAATTGGTTTATAAGTTTTTACCAAGTTAAAAGCACAAATTCAAAAGGATTTACAAATAATTTCCTTTTCATAATGATTTTGTCCAAACAATTTTTTTCTAATATAGCTGGCAAACATTTAGACAGTTGCCTTGGATATCTTAAGGCAAGCGCTGCACCGACTTTGCTCACTTAGCACTACCCAGAAGGTGCGTGTAACTCGAAGATAAGCTACGGATGCGGAGTAACGGTACCCCCACAACGCTCTACGAACATGTTAGACAGGGACCTACGGTTTAAAGGGGTTTTAAGTGCCATAATGCAGATTTAATTAAGTTGCACATTTTTACTAAGTTTGCAAGTCGGCACTGAGCCTAACTCGTAGCTCAATGGCAATGTGCGCCGCTGGTGAGCAATAGGGCTGAGGTCAATTCGCTGGTGGCTGTGTTGTAGACACTGATTCAAAAAAACCGAAGAGATTCGAGGGTGGTTGTGATGTTCAGCCTCTTGATTTGTTTGTCAGACTATCTGGTGGGAGTTTCTCCCATACGATACGCAAATGCGAGGTAGTATTCCCTAAAAGTCCCCAGGAAAGCCCTGCCATCCTTCTTCAGTCACATGGAGCAGAGGTCAGACTGCTGTCTACAGGTGCTCCACCACAACAGAAGCTGCCCCTTCTTCCCTCCTTCCATGATTAAGACGAAAACAACAGCAACGACATTTAAATTTGAATTATTCTATAATGTATTGCAATTTGCATAATGAAGATTTGATTAAGCCCGACTCGTGGCTCAGGGTAATGTGTGCCACTGGTGATCATTAGGGCTGAGGTTCAATCCTCTGGCGGCTTTGTTGTAAACACCGTTTCAAAAAAACGAGGGGACTCGATGGCGTTTGCGATATTCTGCACAACACCAACCCTATTAATCGGACTACCTGGTACGAGTTTTCGGATTTGCTCCCATACGATAAGCAAATGCGGGGGAGTTCCTCCTAAAAGTCCTCCTCCTAAGCACTGCCCTCCTTCTTTAGTGACACGGAGCCAAGCCAGATTTCTATCTACGGGTGCTCTCACAACCGAAGCTGCCTCATTCCCTCCGTTCATGAGTAGACTAGTCATGAAGTGTCCGTCCAGTGCTGCTGGACACTGAGAATTAGTCACAACAATGCAGATTTAGTTAATCATTTTTAAAAAGATAATATGAGCAAATAATGACTTTTAATACATATTTGCATATCCCTATTATTTCAAAGACATAGGAATAATTAATATGCACCATATAATAAAATAAATATTTGTAAAAATATTCCTTTGAAGGCAATTTAAAAAATATTTTTGTAAATGGATTTTACTAGAACAAGTTTTTAAATTAATTTAATAATTTATTTATTAGCAGTTTTTATTCTACAATAGAAATGTACAAAAAATTATTATTACGTAAATGATTTATAAAAATAAAAACTGCTACAGTTATTATAATGCATAATAAAAAAAAAAAAAAAACCCCAAACTTAATTATATATCATTTTTATTTTAGCAACTGCTAATTTGAACAAATTGCATAACACATTTCGGAATTTAATTAAAAGTTCTACAATAGTTAAAAAAGTATTTATGTCGTTGCAGAAATGTGTTAAAAATGGTTGAATAAAAAATATGTTAATCTGTGGTAATAATTAAGTCATTGAATTAAGTTATTCAAAAGAAAGAAAAGAAAATAATTACGCAACGTCAATGTTTCATTTCATTAACCCTGTTTAGTACTTACAATTATTATTTTTCTATTGTCATATTAAGCGAAATAATATTATTTGTAAATATTATTTTTATTATAATTATGGAAATGATGATAAATGCAAATATTATTTTCTCATCCCTCTTTCTTTAATCTTTTTTTCATAAGCAAATAGGAAATATGAGGCAATTGAATTAATTTTTAAATAAAATATTTTAAACATTTGCTTAAATTCAATAACAGATTTCTATTTGGATAACATTCCCTTAATATTTCTCAAGTATCTGTTTTTGGAGGGGGAAGGAGAAAATTTTAATTTTAAATCTCCTTTATGTATTTACTATTGGAAATGATAAAAAATATTTATTTTATATTAATTTTATTGTTTAAAAATATTTGTTTTACCTATTTTACGTATACGATGAATCATTTTCCAAATTCTACGAATTTAAGTCCCGATTCGTGGCTCAGTGTCAGCGTGAATGTTGGGGCTGAGGTTTAATACGCTGGCGGTTTTGTTGTAAACACTGTTTCAAAAAACGAGGGAACTCAATTGTGTTTGTGATATTCAGCAACTGGCCTCATTAGTCAAACTACCTGGTGAGAGATTTCCGGGTTTTCTCTTATACGAAACACGAATGCGGGGTAGTTCCCCCTAAAAGCCTTCGAAGAAGGCACTGCCCACCTTCTTCAGCGAAACGGAGTAGAAGTCAAACTTCTACAAACGGGTGCTCCATAACATCAGAAGCTTGCATAAGGAAGATTTAATTAAACCCGACTCGGGGCTCAGTGGCAACATGCGGACTGAAGTTCAATTCGATGGTGCTTTGTTGTAAACACTCTTTCAAAAAACGAGGAGTCTCGATAGCTTTTGTGTGCAGCATCTTGCCTCGTTTATAAGACTGCCTGCTGGGTGTTTTCCGGGTTTCTCTCATACGATACGCCAATGAGGGGTAGTTCCCCCTAAAAGTCCTCCAGGAAGGCACTGTCCTACTTCTTCAGCAATCTGGAACCAAGCTAGATTTTATCTAAGGGTGCTCCATCACAACAGAAGCTGTCTCCCTTTCCCTCCTTCCATGAGACGACAGGGGTCGACCAAGAGGGATAGTAAACAACAACCACACAAATTAAAAATTTTCTAATTTATTACACGTGTGGTAAAAGAAAACATTAGAAGACAAAGAAAAAAACATATTGCTACTCAAATTATATTCTACGTTAAAACAAATGCTAATAATATTATCGTTATTCCTTATTTATTTTACATCCCTTTTCTTCTGAACCTTATGTTATGAAGAAAAAAAAAATGTTTTCCGATATTTCTGTTCGATTTCTTTCTACAGGGTTGAATCGAATATGCTGATTTGATAACTTTGTCTATCATCCATAACGTAAACTCGATTACATTCCTTCAATAAAAGCAGAAAATATCACTTTAGAATCGAGATTGTCAGTCAGATTTGTCTTTGATTTGTTAACAATGCCAAACTGTCAAACATTTCTTTGATTTGAAATCTTGTTTGGTACAAAAGTTTCCTTCTGATTTTTATCGGACATAATTTTTTTTCCAAAACTTTTGGAAAATTTCGAGATTTGCTCAACTTTTAGAGAAGAATAAGTTTTTGATCAACTAAAAAGTTATTTTCTTATTAAAGAATATTTAAAAAAAGTTTTATTAAACATTTAAAGCGGAGAAAGATGCAATATATATTAAAATATAAAATATTAATTTTAAAATAGGTAAAATATAATACAGGGGTCTGACGGGCGAATTTGTGGAGCTTTGGAGCTCGGTATCACAGGTTTCGGGTTCGAGTCCCGGCGTTGCCATGGATGTTTGTAGTGGTTCGGAATCAGCTTTAAGCCGTAGGTCCCGGTCTTATATGACTGTTGAGCGCTGGGCGTAGAGCTGAGAACCCTACCCCGTAAAAAGAAAAAAACATTGGCATTGTTATTATTAAAATTAAGTGAAAATTAATTAAAAATAGACAGAAAGACCGTTTTTCAAGTTTTAAATTACCGTCAGCGTCCGTCGTAATTTCAAAAACGAGAAGACTAGGTGGGGATTGTAACAGAGTGTGTGAAGCGTTTTAAATCGTAGCAAGGTTATCTGGTGAGAGATTGCTTTATAATTATTTTTTATTCAATATTTTCATTAGAACTATACAGTTTATTTTATTTTTACCTTTTTATTTTTCATAGAACATTAGAGAATAACTTCAATATTAATATTAAATCGAAAAGAATAAAAAAATAATTTATTACGATGCTTTTAGTTAAGCTAATTTTAACATTTAACACATTTTTGACCTATTTGTTTTAAAATTTATAATAATCAGAATCATAATTTTCCTAACACTAAACTCAACTAAACTTTTTTGTCTGACTCGTGGCTCAGTGGCAACGTGCACCGCTGGGGAGCATTAGGGCTGAGGTTCAATTCGTTGTTTCAGTTGTACACATTGTTTCAAAAACGAGGAAACTCGATGACGTTTGTGATGTTAAACATCTTACCTCGTTAGTCAGTCTATTTGGTGGGAGTTTTCGGGGTTTTCTCCGATACGATACTCAAATGCGGAATAGTACCCCTTAAAAGTCCTTCATAAAGGCAGTGTCCTTCTTCTTTATCGACACGGAACAAAGTCAGATTTTTACCTGCGGGTGCTCTATCATAATAGAAGCTGCCCCCCTTTCACTCCATCCATGAGCCCTCAGGGGCTCTTGGTCGAAAAATATTCGATAATTTTTTTTATTTTTTTTATTTCTTTTGATAAGCCAACAATCAATCAAACCCGACTCGTGGCTCAGTGGCAACGTGCGCCGCCGGTGAGCATTGTGGTTGATGAAGTTTATTTAATCCGTTGGCGGCTTTGTTGTAGACATTGTTTCAAAAACTAGGAGATTCGATGCCGTTTGTGATGTTCAGTTTCTTACTTCGATAGTCAGACTACCTAATGGAAGTTTTCTCGAATAGGATACGCAAATGGGGGTAATCACCTCCTAAAAGTCCTCCCGGAAGACACTGACCTCCTTCTTCAGCGACTTTAAGTTAAGTCAGACTTCTAACTACAGGTGCTCCATCGCAACAGAAGTTGTATCCATGAGTAGACTAGTCATGGGTTGTTCATCCCGCACTGCAGAACACTGAGGATTAAACACAGAACGCTTTTTACATTATAGCATTTAAAGAAATACACTTGCAAACCTTTTAAAATCCTCATTAATAATATGATGATGAATTCATTTTACTTCTAAATGATCCTAAACAAAATATATATAATAAGATATAAAAAATTCTATACATGGCAATATGACATTCGTTTATTTAATGAACTGATCCCTTGAGCTGTTTATTCGGATAGATGGAATAAAATTCGTAATTAAACTGCAAAAAGAAAAGGACCTTTCAATTCGTGAAAAGGTAATAATATAATGAATGAATTTAAAAATTAATGAATGAATGCTCCCATCCACGGACCCGCCAAAGAAAGCAGCACCTGGACTTGAGTGGACATTTGAGTGACCCTTTCTCACATTTAAGGCGCTGTCACGTGTAGAACACATGTTGTTTCCGTATATATATAAGGCGAATCACGGACAGGACATCTCCAGAATCTCGAATTCCTCCTCCTTCGTCTTCTGTTCGATCTCTTCTTTGGCTTGTGTTGAAGTTGAGAACTTGTAGAAAGCTCATCGTTTTCTTTCGAATAAAATCGTTGAAAAAAGGAATAGAGAATTAGTTCTTCTTTGCCTTGCTGTAAGTAAATATTTGTTGTATGTTTTTGTGAAATTAGATTTTACAGCAAATTGTGAAAGTTGTTATTAGAATTATTGGGATTTAAATTTTGATGTCTTTAATTATTGAAAATTTTTATATTTTTAACTTGTTTAAATTTTTAATCAATTTTGGAATAATAAATTTTATTTACATAATTTTCAATAATATATTTGCTAAATAATATTTATTTACATAATTTTCAATAATACATTAACTATATAATATTTATTTATATAATTTTCAGTAATATATAATCTTTATTTACCTAATTTTTAATAATAAATTTTACTTGAGAAAAATTTATGCTGTACGAAATGAACATAGTAATCAGTTTTCCTTTAATTTTGAAAAGATATTTTAAAAGAAAGTTATGTGTTTAAATTCCTTTGTACATTTAAATATTTAAAAATAATGTTGCAGTGGTAAAATTCTTTGTTTAAAAGACGTTAGCTTAGAATTTTTATAAAATGTAAGTAGCTTAGAATAAAATTTTCTAATAAAATTTGTAATTTTTTTGCAATATTTCTGAAAAAAGAAAAAAAAATTACATTGGAATTATTGAAAATTTATAAGATTGAATATAATTGTTATGTATAACTTTAATAATTTACAGAAATAGCTATTCAATAATAAGAAATGTTTTTTAAAATTAGTTCCTTAAACAAATATTTATGAAAGTACGATGCCATTTTCAAAAGAGACTTTAATTTAGAAACGTATTAGAAATAAGGTTTATATTTATTGAGATAGAAATAAAACTATATTTATAAATATAAAAGAGTTATTCGTTTTCTTCTAGAATAAATTTATATTTATATGTCTAAGGATGTTATTAAACAGAACTAATATTGTAATATAAGTTAAGCCCAGAAGTTTTTCTTAGATTAATGTATGTATTGATATTGAGTTAAACTTTATTTATAAATTTATTACTAATCAAAATTAAAAATACATTTAGACCATATGATTCATGTTATTATTTAGTTGGTATTTTATTTGGCAAATTTAATTAAATGAAAATTTTAAAATAAATATTTATGATATTGCACCTATTAAACCCATTACATTTTTTATGTAAAATTCTGGCTAATTAATAACGATTCAGTTAGATGTTACGGATCAACGGAAAACAATCCCCTCAAAACAGAAAGGAAACATAGCCCTTTAAAACATTTATGTAGAAGAAGACTTTTATATAGAAACTTTCATATTTTTAAATAAAGTTTTCATTGGCAAAATATATAGAATATTTTCTATATATTCTATCTCTTTGGTGAAAGATAAATTCCTCTTCAAAAGAATGACTTGCTATTTGAGGCTATCTACGAATAAAGTCAATTTTTAACATTTTTAATGACAGTACTGCTTAGGCAGGACATACGTCATCGAACGAAACAAATGATAATCACATGGAACAATGTCTGAAGAATATTGGGGGTGGTAGGAATTCACATAAAAATTTTTTATGCTGAAAATTCAAATACATCTTCTTTTCTCGTATTCTGCCCGTTTTTCTTTTGATGATAGATTCACATCAATCTATTGCAGTCGTAAAAGTTTAATAATAATGATTTCACTAACTCCTGATTTATTTACAGATAAGAGCGTCTTATATTGTTAGAAAATCACATAAATTAAGTTTGAGAACTAATATGATTAATATGATTTAATGAAAATATGGATAAAAATAAAAAAATTATAAAATGTTTTTGGAAATTACGCATCCTATTTAAGACAAAACGACTAAGCAAAATAAATGTATTTATATTTATTACAAAGTAAATTGTTGCAATTCAATTTGATCGACTTAATTTTCACTTTTAGCAGTGAATTATGCAATACTTAATTAATAATCGCGTAACACAACAATAATCGCTTTTCTTAATAATTATTTAACAATAATAATTAATTATTTCACAACAACAATGATTTATAGTAATATTGCAAAAAAATAAGAATGGGAACATTAATTATTTCAATGAAATTATACAACAAAATGTAGAGCATATTTAGTTACGAAGTATGTTCATTAATAGTTTTCCATGTTCGCTTCTTTGTAGGAGATATCCCAGTTGTGAATTTTCAATATGCTTCCCACCAACGCCTGTTCGCTGTGGATGAAGGTCGCCTCAACGCTGGTCGTCGTGTGTTTGCTGTGGAGGATGGCAGAATGCTGCGAAACTGCCACCGAAGGAACTGCTCCTCTGGGAGTTTTCACTCATCACACTGCTCTTAACTCGGTACGTACCTGCTATTTTAGAGATTCTATATATTAGATAGATTCGATATAAGATATATATATTAGACAGATTAATTTTTATAGATATTTAAATAAATTCGATATTATAAACTTAAAACAACAACAACCCAGAATAGATGTTTTATTTCCGTTCGACCTAAGCGATTATTTATTAAATATCGTGTTGTTTTTGTCCACATTTACTCAGTCTTTCAAGGTGCTGTTGTTAAGTATAAATCTTCTTCTTCTTTGGATGGCTTTTGGCGGTCAATTGGCTAGCGCTCTGGCCCTTGTACCGTAGGTTTAAGGATCAAATCTTGGAGGTGTTCTCGATGTTTGTTAGTGGTGCGGAATCTACGTTAAACTGTAGATGCCGGTCTGATTTGCCCATAATGCGAAGAAAATGGTCGTGAAGCGACAAACCAAATCTTCTTCTACAGCCCCATGGGCACCAAGGACGTCTGCCTGCTGGCAGAATTCTGGAGATGTTTTCTTTTTACGCTGGTTTTCGAATTCATCTTTCCTAAATCAGACTGCAACTCTGTAAGTAAACTCTCAGGCTGCATTTGGTACCAACTAAAAAAAAGATGTCCAAGAAAGAAAAAGTTCAGAATCCACTTTAAACCGATGGTCCCAGTCCAATATGACTATAGAGCATAGGGCTAACAATCCTACCCAATAAAAAGAAAAAAACACATCTCCTGTTCCGAAATCTGACAGTAGACAGCCAGCCTTGGCCCACCATGGGGCTGTTGCGCCAATGAAGGAGAACTGTTAAGTTGAGCTCTGATAATCAGGTTTTTACTGTATTAAAATGTTCCAAACTACGAATTAACTGAATTTCATGTTTAACCCATCGTATATATATCATGCAATTTCATTTATTTTTCTCTCATCTTTTCCAGTGCATAACGGACATCATCCGAGCTGTGTGCAGCGCCCTCAGACCCTCCCCCATGAAGCGCAACTCGGAACTCCTCAACAGCATCTTGGGTCTTCCCAGAGTTCTTCAAGAGGCCGGAAGATAAGTGCCCCAACCCTAAATCAGCTTCTTCCAAAAACCACATTTCATTGTTCAGCAACACATCTCGAACCAGCGAGAACAAACAGCGTCATGTTTAATGGATCAGAAAACACGCACCCGCACCGATTTGAAAACTTTTATCACGTGTTTTCTTTCTTTGCAGTAGAGGTTGTCGCAAAGTAGGGTTGCCATTTGAATTGTTAGCTAAAAATAGAAGGCCGCAGAAGGTAACAATTTCATTTTGGAACCTTTTAAAACGTTCAAAATGGAGCTTAATTTGTCTTAAGTTTAAACAAAAATTTACAATGACATTCGTGAATACAGCATGGTGTAAATACTTTATTTTGTTTAATATCATTAAGTAAACGCTAAAACTAAATATTAAATTCATTAAGCATTGAAACCAGTAAAAATAACAAAGTTTCCCAACGTTAAATACATGTAATTAATTTACGTTAAAACTTATTAAATTAGTTCATTTACGTATAAACGTTAAACTAAACATTAAATTTATTAAGCATTGATTCCAGTAAAAATAACAACATTAATTTACAACAAGATGTTAATTTTTTTTTTACTAGGAAATTGTTTTTTGGAACGTATTTTTAAGAAATTATTTTTATTTTATCCATTAATATATTTATAAAATAGAATCCAAATTTTTTTATAGTTAATTGATTTTTAAATTATATATTAACAAAGGTACTGATAGTTTTGCCAAATTTAATTGCAGGGATTTTATAAAGTGTTTTTAAAAATTTGTTTTAATACAGATATATTCTATAAATAGATAATTTGTTTGTGCGAAACATACTTCATAATAAAATATATATTAAAACTAACAAAATAGATAATATCAATAATTATAAACATAAATATTTTCAAATACTCGATAAAAAAAGAAATATAGAAGTAATTTATTGCCCAATGTGCATTCTAATTAGAGATTATTTGTTACAAAGTTTTACAATTATAAACGAAAAATGTATTTTAAATTCTTTTTAAAAATATGAATTTTTTTAAAACACAGAATATTTTTAAAAAATGGAGGCATAGTTTATCAAATAGAATTTACAAAGGGGAAAAAAAACCCCTTTTGGTAGATGTAATTGATTTAGAAAGAAACCCCTTGTTGACAATATTTAAACTAAAATATTTACTAGAATCTTATCAGGATAAAAAAAAATCTCTTTTTCAACTCCAGAAATTTATAAATTATCATCGTTACGAGACAATTTAATCGTTAAATTCATTACCTCTTTTATGTCGACATATGTTAATTTGAAGCTACTATCCGATTTTTGAAAAAAAAATTATTAATTAAATTTTCTCTTTAAGTAATGAATGACAGTCTTAAATATTTTATCACTAGAGTTCATTATAAATAATCAAATTCATGTTCTTGTTCATGAAATAATCAAGAAATTTTGACCCAAAGGATTTTTAAAGTTATGATTAATTCAACTAATTAGCCATTAAATGAGACATTTATAAATATTTGTATTTTTAGAATAATCATTTTGCCATTAAAAATGAAATATCTATTTTGTTGTAAAAAGAATTCATGGCATTTTTTAATTTCGAAGGAATTAATTTGTTTTATAGAATGAAAATTTTTCACAATTAAATTTATTGATAAAACTTAATAAGATTAAGTTATTGATCCTTAAGTTATTTGTTAAATGATTTTGCCCCTGTGATATAAAAGGCATTATAATCATTTTAACAATTCAAAGCAATTTGTGACCGTTGATTTATATCGTCGAATTTAATATCGACGATATAATTTAGTTAAAATATCGTCGTTTAATATGTTGTGATAAATATGTTAAAGCCATGTTTGTATGAATATATCTCATTATATAATTCGAATAGCGATTTATTAACACATGATATGTATTAAATAACACTTTTTTGCACACACCAGAAATATTTAACACACTAAAGATGGAAAGCAGCACTGCAATAGTTAATGATTTCTGTAAAAGGTATTTTCAGTTTTTCCTATAAAATTAAAGTAGGTTGTGTATGTGTTTCTCTATTGATTAAGACATTTTTTAATCTTTTTATAGAGTCACAGGTGTATTTACTTGTCTCCATAGTTTTCCCGAGTTAGCAACTACAGTGCACGCGCATATCTTGTGACATCATGCATTGTTTTAGTTTTCACATCATTTTAATGTATTACCGTGCTACAGTGTATATACGTCATGTTCAACAGTGATAAATGTTGTACGTTTTGTTGGTATTTGTATGTAACAATAAATAATTCTCAAAGTATATAATAATAATAATAAATAATTCTCAATAAATTTATTGTTTCTGAATTTATTGATATTGTGCCTCTCATTTTGTGATACAATTTAACATATAGAAAGATAATTCATTCTGATGTTCTTTCATGAATTGACATCAGTAGAAATTAATGCAATATTCTTCAGTCAATGTTTTGTAATTATAGAAAACAAATTGACAGTAAACAAAACAGAATAGTCTTTAAAAATAAATATTAAAGCTTTTATTTTGTGTACTTGTATGTAGAAATTTGGACAAGATTTGAGAAATTAATAAAAACTTGTATATATATTGTATTTATCAGCAAAAAACAGTAATATAATGGATATCGTGATATAATGAATCAGATTTATATGGACATAATTAAAGTGATAACCAATATTTACACATGTAACCGTGCTTCCTTCTGCGCATTGGAAAGAGCGCACCCTGTAGTCTTCAGGAGAAATGGTCAATAGGTCTCGAGACTCTCACCCGAGAGGAAGCACAGCGCGATAAAGCACTTCTGTTGAAAAATATTTAATTTAGAGTCTCTCAACCGGAGATTATTAATATCTTCTGTATGTATCTTTCGCGCGTCCTGAATATCTTTATTTTCGACTTAGAAGTGGATTCCTTGCAGGAATCTATAATTATAAGCCTTTAAATGTGCTGAATATTGTCTGTCTCTAATTGCATGTGTGTGGTGCACGAGTGTGTAAATAAAGCAGTGTGTCCTCCAACCTGTACCTCAAGTATCTCAAGCCAACCACACCAGTTATAATCTGATTGCCCAACCTGCTCACTACACATATCAAATAAATTTCAATCAATCCTCCTCCCTCCAGATTTGTAGCGGCACATGGACGCTGACTTGATAATCAGGATCAATAAGGCAATAGATTTCTCGCCAATAAAAAACTACATTTAATGTTACAAAAACGGTAGGAATACCTAATTTATGAATAAACAATTCCAATAATCAATCAACAAGTCCAACAATTCTTTAGATCTGATGTACTAATAAGTGCTTGACGATTTTAAATTTGAATTGAATGATAAAATTCATTTATACAATCTTGAATCCATCTGTAATTATTCTTGAAGTTGTTCAACTGTTTCAATATCAAGTAAATGGGAATTTTTTTGAAGCAAATACTTTTATTTCGCAGAGTTAGTCTAGCGTTTGAAACTATTAAAAGTGAAAAAATAGGAATCTTTAGCAAATCTAAGTGAAATTTAAAATAATCACTATGAATTCTAGCATATTTGCGATCACCTTTTTCAGGAAATGAAGTAGCAAAAACCATAGAAATATAGCCATCGCATGTAAATATGTTAAAAGGTATCATATTTATTCGTATATAGGTATCATATTTTAAATATTATTAGTCCATGGAAGATGTACGATTATTGTATTTTTCTTTTATTTAATATTAGGCCCCATAAATAACACATAATGTTATTATATAGCATTATTTCTTTTTTATGAAGACTGTGAATAATATTATCTCCTATTTGATTGGATTTTGTATTACGGTATTTATTGGTAGTAATTCGCTATTACACAAAAGCCTGGGATATCGAACTGACGATTTCGCGTGTACCGTGAGTGCAAAAGATAATACGTTTTTGACCAGTGTTGCCATTCAAAATTTAATAAAAATTAGCTTTTTTTAGATAAATTATCAGGTAGCATTTGCACCATAAAATAAAGAAATGAAAAATTTCATGTATATAACAGCAAATTAAACATAACTTTTTGATTCTAATTTAAAATCTTTTAAATGAATTTGAACTCAATAGAAGAGAAAACTTCGATTTATAAAGATTAAAGATTTGATAAAACCTTTTATTTTATTATTTATCAAACTTTTTTATTATTTTGTTTCAAAAACTTTTATTTAATGCTTATTTTTTTATTTTTATTTAATTTTCTTTTCAATTTTTTCCAACTTTTAATTAATATGCAATAGCTCAAGATAAGAGAATAAACAGAAGCAAAATATGAAGGATTTAAATTCCCTCATTAATATTATAATTCCCTTTTCAATTTCATTTTATTGTTTTCTACAGCATTTTTATTGTTTTCTACTATATTTAATATCGAATAAAATTTAAAACATAATTTAACCACATAAGATTAATTCAAATGTAATTTTGTATTACCTTAATAAAATCTGAGAATATTTTAAATGTTGCGTTATAAACTAAGATTGACATTTTGAACTCCACTGAGAAATACATCAGAATTTAATCTTCATTACGGAAAGTTAATTTGAATAAATTTACCAATAAGTATATTATTTTTCTTGACACGAAATTTAAAGAAATATCAGGGAAAAAAAAAGCCCACGAGATTTTGATAAGCCCAAAAGCCCAAAGATAATAAAAATTAATGTTTATAAAAGACAAAAATTGGATATTTTTTCCTGATTTTAAAAATTTATTTCTTCAACTATAACTTAATTTTTTGCTTAATAATTATGCTTTTCAATTTAATTCAATGAATTCGTTACACTAACTGATTATTTTATAACTGTTAATAATATTTCTGAAAATTGTTGTTCTTTAAGATAATGAATATATTCTCCATAGGAATAGTTGATCCACATTTGCGTATAATATTAAAGAAACCCTTAAAAATTTAGGGTAAAATTCACCAAATTGTTTTTTTTAAGATAGTAAATATATTCTCCACAGGAATAATTGCTCTCCGTTTGAGTAAAATATTAAAAAAATCCCAACAATTCCAATTGTTAATGAGAGTCCCATTGTAACATATTGGTTTTGGAATCCATGTACTAGCCACACTAGCTATCACGCACTACTACAGGAAGATTTGTTATAGAAAATAAGAATTATCGTAGAAATATTGTTTTAAGTAAAAAAATTACTACAAAATGAATGACAATAATGACAATAAATTATGTTACTGATCACACATTTATTTGATGAATCGATTATTTGATTATTACCGTTTCTGATTATTTGTGAGGCACTTATCAAAGAATATCATTTGCCATTTAGAAAAACTAGAAGATAAATGTTAACTACAACTGTAACAGTTTGACAAGAAGACTAGATATTGGCTGAAAATGTATAGATCTAAACGCAGACAGTTCTCATCAAGAGAGAGAAATCTAAGACATCAGAAGGATTGATGTTCAAATATGAAAAAGAGTTTTGCAGTAATGCTTGCTGAAACATAACTTTATAAAGTGAGACTTATTTCCTTAACTATTATATAGTATTTTTTGTTGTATTATTACACTGAATTATTCATGAGAAAATCGTTGTTTAAAAAATGATTTATTCATAAATTTTTCATGATATATTATAAATAATAGAATAATAAAAGAATAAAATTTTATTTATGTTAAGTATAAAATGTATATTTGAATATATTTTTTGTTGAAATAATCCAGTTGAATCACTAAGCAATTTCTTAATTTAAAATAATTTCAATTTTAATTTTAAATAATTTCTTAATTTTTTAAAACTAAGATCCAAATCATTGACAAGGATTAAGAAACATGGTTTGTCAAACAATTAATAAAAAATCATTAAGAATAACTGTTTATAAATAAAAAAAAATTTAGGAAATAAAATATAAATAAACTTATATAGCAGTATGTTTTAAAGAAACAAAAAAAAAATATATATATATAAATATATATATATATATATATATATATATATATATATTAAAAATATATCAATCGCATAAGCTTCAAAAATTGGATATTTGAAGAATTGGAACTTTAATTTAATTAACTTTTTTAACAATCAACTTTCAAATTAAAAAAAAAAAATTCTAAATCAAATCGCCAGACGGTGCCACCAGGTAGCATCAGAGAGTAAATGATTTTTGTTTGTTTGAAAAAAGAACTCAATAGAATTTAAGTGTATTTTTTTCTCGGTTAAATACAAGGGTAAAGAATAATAATAACAGAGAAAAAAAAAATTAAAACGTTACGTTTTATAGTTTTTAGGTTACAGTACAGTACAGGTTTCAGGCTTCATAAGGAAATATTTGAATTAATTTTATAGTTGTTGGAATCAACAAATATGCATTCACCTATTAAATTTATTTACTAAAGTAAATTAAATTCTACTAAATTCATTCAAAAAATTATTTTGAATAAGTGTTTATCGATAAAAAAATTTAGGAAGTAAAATATAAATAATCTTATATAATAGTATGTTTGAAAGAAACAAAAAAAAAAATATATTAAAATATCACAATTGCTTAAACGTCAAAAATTGAATATTTGAAGCAATTAACTTTAATTAAATTCCTTTTTTAGTGATTAACTTTCAAATTAAAAAAAAATCTAAATCAAATCACCAGATGGCGCCAGAAGCCGCCAGGTAATATCTAACAGTAAACAGTGTTTGTTTTTAAAAAGAAATTCATTAGATTTTATTGGTATTTTTTTGGTTAAACACAATAATAATAACTGAGAAAAAAAAAATAAAATCGTTAAGTTTTATAGTTTTTAATTTTTATTAAAATATCATACCTATAACATTCAATTTTATCTATATAGATTCCATAAAGAAATATTTGAATGCATTTTAAATTTGTTGAAACTATTGCAACAAATATGTATTCACCTATTAAATTAATTTACTTTAATTCATTAAATTTTTACATGAACATTAAAAAACATATGGAGTCATATACCATATTAAAGTTATCAAGTCTTCAGATACATTACATTACCTTGCATTTTGGTTTTAAATATCTCTTAAAATTCTAAAAAGAAAAACTCTTTTAGACCGAGATTACCGGAAAGAAGTCTTAATTTTGGTAATTTAACTTCGTTGCACGTTTGGAATTGACGCTAAATCAAATCTCATCAAAGCGAATGACTCGAGTAGAAAACATTCAGAGCACACAATACTGTTAAAAGGAAAAAGTAATTTAGAGACATCAGTTAAAGATTAAAAAGAAAAGTATCTAAAACAAGGGTATAAATTAAAGTAAAACAGAGAAAAAGCATGGTGATGTTGTGGTTTTCAGGACTTAGTTTCGAAAATGCTATTCTTTTTTTAATCACTTGATGAGGTATAAAAAACTTTTAAAAGGAAAAAGTAATTTTTAGGATGTTTTCTTTTTAAATAATAAGATTGTAAAAAAAAAAAAAAAAAAAAAAAATGGCATAGTTTTTATGTCAATGTACAGCTATTTAATACTGAATATAAAAATTGTCAGCGAATTAAGCAGAATAACATTACATAAAGTAACTTTCAATGTAATTCTTAAGCATTTTGAACTTTTTTATTTAAAAATGAGAAAATACGAATTACAATTTTTTGTGAGCAAATAACAATTATTATTCATAAATGATTACGGTTATTTAATCTCCACAAATTATTTCGACTATAATAAATATTATATATTACAGAACAATTTGTCTCAGTCATGTCTCTTCAGATTATTTAAATAAAATTAAAAAAGTAATAAATAATTAATAAAAATTTATCTATTATAATAATAGATAAATTTTTTAATATAAAATTTATTTCATCTTTTTTAGACTTTAATAATTGACAAGATTTTTTAACTTTACTTCTGACAGACTCGTGGTTCAGTAATAAAGCTTGCCTCTGGTAAGCATTAGGGCGGAGGTTCAATCCGTGGCTACCTGGTGGGAGTTTTCCGGGTTTTCTTCCATGCCATATGCAAATGTAGGGTAGTTCCCCTTAAAAGTCCACCCAGAAGGCACTGCCCTTCTTCTTCAGCGTCACGGAGTCAAGTCAGGCTTCTTCTCCATCAACAACAGAAGATTCCCTCTCCTATTCCCACCTTCCATGAGACCACTACTCCATGAACTTGGTCTAGATGTTTTTGTCTATCAAGTGGGATGAGAAACAACAGCTTTACTTTTAAAGTAACTTACTTTATCTTTCAAATGTTTAAATTAAATCTCAAATTAATTATGAAATAAATCAAATAATTGAGATTGAACCGATTTCGTTTGTTCGATAAAAGAATTATAATATTTTAATTTTCTATTTAATATGTTTTAATGTAGATAATAGCTTTTAATTTTCTTTTACATTAGAGAATTTCCATACATATCACGAACAATCCTTTGAGGAGTAGAGAAAATTATTGTCTTCCAGGGCTATCAGGGGAATACTGTCGCTGCGAATATAGATATGTCTATCATACAGCACAATGCAAGATTTTATCAAGTTGCACCAAATATTTTAATCTTCGTAAAACAAATACCAATAACATAAGATGAAATATAATGGCGAAATAGTACATGAAGTAAATGAATCAAAATGAACAATAAGTAATTCAGTTCAGATAACATTCATCAACAAGTAAAAGCAGTAAAAATATACATTAATTGGTCGTTAATTTATTTTAGTGTATCAACAAGCTTTATTGATACATAGTACGTAAAATAAATGAAACAAAATGAACAAAATGTAATTCAGTTCAGATAACATTCGTCAACAAGTAAAAACAATAAAAGTATACATTAATTGTCACTTGTCAATCAATTCTCACGATGTATCAGCAACACTTTAAGATACTAAAAAAAGTTTAGTATCATAAAGTGTTACTGATACATCGTACATAAAATAAATGAAGCAAAATAAACAATAAGTAATCCAGTTCAGATAACATTCCCCAACAAGTAAAAACAATAAAAGTGTACATTAATTGGTAGCTAATTTTTTTTAGTGTATCATCAAGAATTACTGATACATTGTACATGAAATAAATGAAACAAAGTGAACAATAAGTAATTCAGTTCAGATAACATTCATCAACAAGTAAAAACAATGTAACAACGAAAGTAATAATATACATTAAACAAAAGTAATAATTTACATTAAACAAAAGTAATAATATACATTAAAAGGTAGATAATGTTTTTAGTTTTTCATCAAGCATTACATATACATTGTACACTTCTATAGAGCCAACAATTGTATCTTTTCTTCTTCATCTTTATTATTTAAAATAATAGACTCCTATTCCGATTTAAATGCAGTCGTATGTTATTGTTGAAATCGTGCAATTAAATGCTGCCCTATTTTTGTTAGGACTTTGGAAACGAGGACAGAGAGAGAGAGAACGATAAGTAACTTATGCCGTAAGAACAGGTAACCGCAAGTCGATTGATTGGAAAGCAACATGCAAAGTGCTAGTCACTCGACCATTAGGATCCTAGTATTTAATTTATAATACATAAAATGCTGAGAAATACACGAACCTCCATTGGAAAATATTTTCTCTATTAAATTAAATATCTCTTACTAGATATATATTATATTCCTTGCAAGAATTTGTTATATATATAATATTTTTATTGTTCTCTATAATTTTTATTTCTTTATTTTTAATTTTGCAAACTATGGACATTTCAAGTGTTCTAAAAGAATAGAAGATATAAATTTTAATTCAAGGTGATTTCATTGAGATTTCCAAGATATAAAAGCTGTTAGAATAATGTTGCTTTAGATGCATTTTTACTTTTCACAAAATTTTTTAAAACTTTATACCAATTTCTAGAAAGATTTTTTTTTAATGTGACTTACTTATAGTACAAATAAATTTATTGTCAACATTTATATAAAATTCTTAAATAAAAATAAAATTTTTTGAAAACAGCAGACATCTGATAATGTTTGTGTCTCGAGATTAATCAAATTTATAGCTTCTAAAAAATTTGAAACGAATCATTGAAATAATTTATATATGAAATTTCAGAAAGTTAGAACAACAGTTGCATAGATTTCAGAAACAAAATATCTACTTTTTACCATTTCATTACATTAATGTTTTTTTCTATTCAAGTATGTTAAGTTTTATGAATAAGTTTTAAAATATGAAAACCAGTTTAATTTCTTAAACAAAGAAAATTGCCAAATAAATTTCTCTAACCTTGGAACTAAATGATACTTTTTATGTTGAACAATCAAAATTCCGAATTTTTTTGCAGCAATAACAGAGAAAAGTTTGCCATCAGCTTACGGGTCAGTAGATTGAACTCGGCAAATATTCTTTCTCTGAACTATAAAGGCAACTCTATGGGGTTGGAAGAACAATACAATTTGCCATTCGTTCAAAACCTATGGTAATTTAAGTCACCGAGGGGTTCATTCATATGTTCAATGGCAAGCAATACAGTCTTATACAATCTCTTTGTTTTAGAGAAAAGCAATCATCTGAAATTTTTTCTTGGTTATGTCAAAATTATACTGCAAGTAGAAAAGAAAAACATTATTATTTTTTTTAACTCATAGCGTTCTTTTTGATATTTCAGTCTAGACTTCAGAAGCATCCAGTTTCTATGGGATAAACGTGACTGGAAAATTTTAAATTATCTGTGAGCACCCTCGAATATAAGACGGTTATGAAAAATACTAACTTAAAATCGAATACCTTTGTCAAAGACTAGACAAAAATTGATCGGATTTTTGGATTGTAAATACATGCAAGACTATTTTCTAACATAAAATAGCATATAAAACTATTTTCCTTAGTGTGCAGTTTAAGCGTGCAGTTAATGTGCTTTTCAGTTAGAAACCATTTTTACATTGTTTATTTAATCTGAATTTTGTCTCATAAAAAAGATCTTTTATAGACTTTATTTAAGTAAAGAATATCAATATTTTAAATGTATGATTATCTTTAATGAGTTATTATTATTATTATTTTTTTTTTTGCAGGTACAAACATTTATTTCTTTTGTAGTTATTTTTAATATTATTTATTGATAATAACTTTCATTTTTATTTTATGTAGTAATTTTTCAGTATTCTCGAACTAATTACATACTTAACGTCTATAAATGATTTTACAGTATAATATATGTATATCTTTAATTTTTAAGAATACTTTTAAGTTAGAAACCATTTGTACATTATTTTATTTTAATTTGAAGTTTCGTCTCATTTAAATCTACTGTGATTATCTTTAATGAATTATTATTATTATTTTTACGATACAAATATTTATTTTTATGTAATTATTTTCACTATTATTTACTGACAATCACTTTAATTTTTACTTTTAAGTATTGTTTGTTGTTGTTGTACATTGTTTTTTTTATACAATATGAATATAAATATTTTCTCATAAAAAACGTTTATAGACTATATTAAAGTAAAGAACATCAATATTTTAAATCTATGATTATCTTTAATTTGTTATTTTTTTTTACCGTACAAACGTTTATTATTTTTATGTAGTTATTTTGAATATTATTTATTGATAATGATAATAATCAAAATTTTTATATTGTGAAATAATTTTCAATATTCTCGCACTAATTAGATACTTAACGTATATAAAATTTCAATAGTTTAATTTTAGTTTAAATATTTGAAAAATTTCATATCTTTTCTTTCGATACAATTTTTAAAACGTAAATATTAACATATTTTAACATGCTAAATTATGTTCACCAAATATGCGGAGATAAAATATATTGGATATTAAAAATGATATTTAAAATTAATACAGAAAAAATTTAACTTTATACATATAGGAAGCATTTTTAAAACTTGATTTAGATTTTGCACTTTTTGTATGTTCTGTAACAGCCTTTCATAAAAACTAAAATTAAAATATGAACTTTCGAAAAATAGAATCCGCTGAAAACTAAGAAGTTGTATCAATAATCAAAATTCTTGTTAAAATAATAAATAATGGGACAAAAAAGTAATAATTAAATAAAACTTTAAAAATTTATTTGGTTTAGACGTTTTACAAAAAAACTAAAACATTAGTATCTAAGTTGACCATTTTATTGCATTTCTTTTAAGAGAGGATTTAAGAAAATTACCTAAAATAGAGGATTGATAACATTCATACTTTTGCTGTAATTTATCATAGTAAGCTTTGAGGACGTAAGGAAAATGTTTTGATTAATTGGAAATTTACGACGCAAAGTATATTAAGAAATTCATTGTCTGTATGTAAAGTAAGGTTCTTCATGTTTAGTATGTGTCATTTGTTTGTAGTATGAACAAAATTTTTTTTTGAACTTTGAATATGGAGAATGAATATGTAGAACATGTTGTCGTCCCCCAAAACAGAAGGTGTGGGGCAAGTTTTATTTTTATATTTTAATTGGAATAGAACGCTGAGACGCTTCGAATTCTCGTGGAAGATTACAGGGAACGTGCGCCAGCTATTTTTAAAGATTTAGTATACGCATGCGAAAGTGACTTTTTTAATAAAAAATAATTATAATACTAAGCGAAGGAAAACTTGTCAAAAATGGTTTAAAGGATTAAATGAGGGTGATTTTGATCCGGTAGATTAAGGACATCTAGTATACCGATCAAAATATACCGAAAAAATCACTAATTACTAAAATCTGATGAAACTAATACTGGTGAACGTCAATGACTGCAATAGAACATTGAAAGAATGAATGATTCATGTATAGGCCTCATAAAATAATTCGTTCTTTCGACGAGGAGTTCGTCTTTTGCTAGAGAAAGAGTAGTATTTAGTGATGGACAATACTTTTATTGATGAATTAACTATTTTTAGTGAAATAAATAACTTTTCTAAAGAGAAAACTGCACGAATTAAGTTTAATGTGTAACACAATGATATCCAAAAAAATCACTAGTTTTTAAAATCTGATGAAACCATTACTTGGTAAACGTTATTGACTGCAATAGCTGCTTTTCAATCGAGCATTCAAAGAATGAATGATTCATGTGTAGGCCTCATAAAAGGAGTCATTCTTTTGATGAGAAGTTCGTTTTTTGCTAGGGAAGTGGTAAAAAGTAGCACTTAACACTTTTATCGATGTATTAATTATTTTTAATGAAATAAATAATTTTTCTAAAGAAAAGTCTGCACAAATTTTGTTTAATACCTAATACAATGATATCCCCATTCATGTATGTCTTCATATATTATAACAGAATTTATTATATCAACATGGAAAGCATTTCACCGTTTGTATTATATATCCAGATTTAGCTTAAAAGATTTCGATGCAGAATGGAATGAATTAAAATTAATTTGAAGTGGAATTGGAGAAATGATAACTTCAATAATTTTTTTTCTGTGTCTGAAGTAAAATAAAAAGTCCTTATGAAATAAACTTGCCAAAAGAGCATATTTTAAAACATA